>PVHY01015747.1:6655-35431 GCA_004024945.1 Uropsilus gracilis | reverse complement strand
TCTCCCTGAAAAGGGAGGCTTCTTTTCCTTCTTTTCATGATTGATTTCTAGTTTGATACCTTTATGTTCTGAGAAAATTGCTGGTATAATTTCAATCCTTGTAAATTTTCTGCTATTAATCGATCTTGGAGATCTTGGAGAATGATCCACATGCCTTTGAAAAATATATGGATTCCTTTTTTACAGGGTCCTGGAGATGTCTATTAGATCCCTTCAATTTAGGCATTTGTTTAGAGTTATTATGTCCATGTTAATTTTTTGTCTTATTGTTGATCTGTCCCTTGGTTAGAGTAGGGTGATGAAGTCTCCTACTACATATATATTTTCTTTAATGTCTTTTTCAAAGATGCTAGTAATTGTCTGGTATATTTTGATGCTCCTTCATTTCGTGCACATCTATTGATAAGTATTATGTATTCCTGGTGTATTTTCCCCTTATTCCTTTCTTCCTGTTCATTCTTCCTTTGGTTTATATTTTAATCCTTCTTGTAGTATTTTTTGAAGGGGGGAGAGCTTAGTTGTGGTGAATTTTTGGAAGGTTTGTCTGAAAAGGATTGCATTTTTCCCTCATATATGAAGGAGAGTTTTGCAGGATAAAGTGTCCTTGGCTGGCATTTTTTTATCTTGGAGTTTTTTGTATACTTCACTTCATTGTCTTCTTGCTCTAAGAGTCTCTTCTAAGAAGTCTGAGATGAGCCTATCAAGTTTTCCTTTATAGGTTATCTGTGTTTTGCCTCTCACTAGTTTCATTATTTTTTCCTTGTCTTGAATTTTTGGTATCTTAAGTCTCAGGTGTCTTTCTGTAGTTTTTTCTTTCATGATAGCATTTTGGTATTCTTATAGCTTCTTGTATGTCTATTTTCAGTTCTTTTTTCAGGTTTGGAAAATTCTCTTCAATTATTTCTTCAACAATTTTCTGAGTTCCTTTGTCCTTCTCTTCTCCTTCAGGGATGCCTATTATTCTGAAGTTGGTTTTCTCAAGTTGTCAGATATTTCCCTAAGTGTATCTTCATTTTATTTCTTTGCATAGCTCTTTCATTTTGTTTTATTTTACTTTTCTGTTTAATTCTAAATATTCTGGGTGCTTTTTTCCAATTTCTTCTTTGTTCTTGGTTTTCCCCTGAGCCCTTTGGTTCCTCTATTATTTTGTTAGCTTCAATCAATTTATTTTTTAAGAATCCATTCTCATTTCTTAATTCATTATGTTTTTCATCTCATTTTTCCTTTTTCTGTCTTCTCTGTTAAATCTTGCAGTTTTTTTTTATGATGATTCTGAATTCTTTTTCTGTCAGCTCGTAATATTTTTCTGCACCTGTGTTGTTGGTTTCAGCCGGCTGACGTACTTTCTGAGGTGTGTTGGTCTCAGGATCATTTGGTTTGATCATTTGTGATTTTCCTCTTTCCAGTATTTTGCTTTTGGATTTGCTCTGCCCTTGGTGTGCTAGTGCCACTGATGCCAGTGGGTGCTATTTCTTGTTGGTACTGTTGGGTGTTAGGAGTATTTGCCAAAGTCATGGGCTGCAGTGGTTGCTGGGCAGGAATAGAGGTGTAGTTCCCTGAGATGTCCTCCCTGAGATGTCCTCCCTGAGATGTCTTCCCTCAGGTGCTCTTATCTGGGCCAGTGCTACAGTATCTGGAGATTCCAGCTCTACATGGGATGCTGGTGTTGCAAGGCTGGAGCTCAGTACAGGCTGTAAGGTGCTGCTAGATATTTTGTTGGAAGCGGTCGTCCAGTGGTGTGGTATGTGGACGAGAGGTCTGAGTGTGTGCTCACCTTCTCCCAGGTCACCCAACATGGTGCAGTGTGATGGGAGCATTCCCTACTTTTCATATCTAAAAAATTCTGAAGGAAAATGGGACCCAAGAATATTACGATGGGCCAATATTTTCCTTGTATATAAAAATAGTTGAATCAAGTTCTCAGACATTCAACCACCAAGACAAATAGCAATTTGATACCTTTTGAAAAAAAAATAATGCGAATTACATCTAGGTAGCTAAGAAATAAATCAAAATGCAAAAACAGGAAAGCCATGGCTTTTTAAAAAATGTAATGGTTCCCAATCCACTAAATATGGAAATATGACTAAAACTGAGCAAATAATTATCACAGACAAGACTGTAAAGCTTATAGACTTTAATAAAACCTTTTTAACTTTAACAATAATGGCAAGGAAGGCAAAGTGGAATATTATAAAAACTGATTCCATCCTCAATATTTCTGAAATCTCTTTTTTTATTGATTGCATGTATTTTTATTGCCTATATATACAAGTATTTTCATCATTGTATATCATGAGGATCTCCCATTCTACCATCACCATGTCACCTGTGTACTATCATCTTAATCTCTTGCACTCATTCTTCTGAAATCTTTTTAATTTTAGAGGGAATTTTTTTAAATGGTTATCTCTCTAGCAATGAAATGTTTATCTCAAACTAAGAGATTCCTTCAGTTTTACCTCACTTTTTTTTATTATTAGCTCCAAGTAAAAATTAAATGTAATATACTTTTAAGTTATTATATATATATCATCTTATTATATTTAACTAACGACTTTCTACAAAAGCATTTACATATAATATTTTGATAGTCACATAATGTAAAAAGTAGTCATAGTTGTGAATTAGGATAACTTCTGCTTTCTTCTCATTCTTGTTTACTGACTAAATTTCCAAAAATTTGTATTTTTTCTCTTTTTTTTTTTTTTTTTTTGAGACTAGGTCTCACTATGTTGCCCGGGGAACTGCAGACTCACATTGTCCGGGGTACCACGGACTCAAGCAACCCCCAGCCCCAGACTCCCAGGTAGCTAGAATTACAAGCTCGCACCACCACGCCCAGCTATTTTTTGAAACTAGGTCTCACTATGTTGCCCCAGGTGGGTCTCCAATCTACAGACTCAAGATATTCCTAGTCTCAGCCCCCCCTTCCTAGGCTGGAATTAAAGGCATGCACCACCATGCCCGGACATAAAATTTGTATTTTAGATGTATTGGACCAGTAATTTCACTTCTAGGATTCCATTCCACATATCCTTTTCCCTATAGCTACTCAGAATGCCATATATAAAAGTAAGTAAATTGTGATAAACATAGATGTTCATCAAGAGAGAATTGATTAAATTATAGCATATTCACATAAAAATATACTATGTAAGTATTAAAATAATGTAGATCTAATTGTGATATGATATGGAAAGTCTTCAAGGTGAACACCATTTTATAAAACTCAACTGAAAAATGAGGGCATCATATTCCCACTTCATAAATCAGATAGAAAATGAGTCATATAAGACATACATTTATCTACACATCTAGATGTATGCACATAGAAAATGTGTGTCAACAGATACAAAGTCTGTAACTAGCAGTTGCATCTGGGAAAGATTATGTGGTTAGAATGGAAGAATTATTTTTTATTTTATTTTTTATTTTATTTTTTATATATTCCATTACACTCATTGTATTACTTTTTCCCTCTGGGAGAAAATAGCTTAACAAAAAAAAATGTCACTGGTGATTTTGCTGTTCATTCCTTATATTGTATGGAAGAAGTCAAGAGTAGGAGCTGGTTAAGTAACTCTATTGATTTGAGATTATATTTTATATTCTCTGGCGCTGAATTCAATACTTCTGATAACCTGTCTCACACTTGTAACAATGTTGTCACTGATGTAACAACAACCATGAATATCATCTTAATATACAATTTATGGTCTCTCATTGGGATGCTTAGTATTTTGATATTTTCAAAAGGGGCAAGTAACAACTCAATTAAGCAAGACTCCTAGGGAAACCTGTTGCATATTAGATGAAACCAAATAGCTAGGAATGGTAACAAATGTGATCACATTTGCCATTATCACCACCCGAACCCTAACAAGCGTGTGCATGATGGTAATTCACAGATGGTTTCTACCTAGCTTAATCTCAATAGACTTTAAAAATCAACTTATCTATGCCAATAAAAAAGAAAGTGAAAATTCATATAGAAACAAAAGGTTTTACAGTGTGGTTTTAGAACACATGCCTTTGAAGTTTATCTTCATACATCACAAAATTCTAACATGGAATATATTCAAGTGTTCTGTTCTGTAAGCAGGGACACACATCACAGATAAACAAATAAAACTTTTGAAAAATATTGACTTCCTAGTCTCCCACAAAGTATTTTGTGAAAATTTTGTTTGAAAATACACAATGAAGTATTTTTTTTTAAAGTATAGTTTTCTTTGAATCTAGGCTCTTCTATTTTAATTGAACAATCTTGAACATGTTGGTTTCTAGTCATCAGTTTTTCATCCTTAAAATGAGAATAATAATTTCAATCTTTCAGGATTATGAAGAGAATTGAATGAGATTATATGTGACAAATGCCAAAAAACAGGAAATGTCAAAAGGAGATAGAAAATGAATGCTAGTTTCCTCCCTCCATCGTATTCTGGATAAAACCATGTTTAAAGGAATGTTGACATGTATACTTAAAGGAAAGTTATACATGATGTATCAAGTTGGAAAGAAATCTTCCTGAAATGGAAATGAACTCAAATCATGAATGTGGTCACTCAGTAAACTGAAACTAAATATATTTCATCTCAATGAAATCAATACTGACAACAGAAAGAAGGGGAAGATGCCTGACGGCATTGCCCAAGATTTTCTTGTTCTAATATTTGGTACTTTGTTTATGAATATCAAATACTAATGAGAAAAAGTGATTTGGAGTTGTACAACTAAAATGAAGAAAAGGTAATTTTAGGCAAAGTATATGGAAAGTGTGTTGATAATGAGATTGAGAGAAACAACCATTTTCTACAGAAAATAATTGAATCTTCGTAAAAGACACTAAAACTTAAGAATCTCTGTCTATCTAAACAGGGTGTAAATATTAGCAACAATATTGTCATATTATTGTCTAACATGAATCAGGTAATATGCAATAAAATCCCTGTAGCTTTCATATTCAAGTTTTGTGTATAGTGCGTACATATTGAGCACCAGGTAAAGGCATATCTTATATATACATATATGTGAATGTTTGTTTGTTTGCTATATTTTTATTATATCATGGTCCATGTTCAGTAAACCAAATTTATGTGTGAAATGGAGTAATAGCATTCTTAAAATTATAATAACGCTAATTATGTATACAAAGTTCTGTATTAGAGGATTAGAAAAAGCCTTATTTGTGTAAAGATAATACAAGGTAACATGGAAAGATAACAAGGAAGAAATACATACATATTAAACCAAAAGTATTTGCATTAATAAAAGTAGGGAAAAGAGAAGCTCTAAGTATGAATTGAAAACATTATTATTTTTCTTTAATATGGAGACTAGTGATAAATAACACATGGTATCAAATGATATTAGTACAGATTATGAAAAAAAATGCTTAAAAACCTTATATATGTAGAGTGTTCAAACTTGACTATGTTCTAGAGTCCAGGCAGCAGACCTGAAGGAAAGATATCTTTCAAATGTCCAGATGTTGCTCTAGATTATAATTTCTTCAGCAACAATTTATTAGTTCACATATGAAGTTCACTATCATCATTTGTTAAAGGAATAAGAAAAATAAAAACACCATGCATATCATCAAGACTTGATATCCTTAATACATGTTCTCAAAAGGCTATGATAAAGAGTAAATGTGATAAAAAGGATATGAAAAGGAAAAAGGTTGATGAGAAGTTATGACAAGAGTTATAGAGAGAATACAGTAGTAAAGTTTATATAAGAATAAAGGTAATGGGAACTAGTGATAAATAAAATGACAGATGAAATGAAAGTAAGAGCATAAAGTTGTTTTAATACCAACATGAAAAAGCTGGAGCCAGTGGAGATTTTGAAGAGGCTTTTTGTATTTTTTTTTTTTTAATCACAGTTGGAAGATATTTAAGACCAGTCTGGTAAGCAGAGTGATAGGTAGCCTGGTGGATGCAGTCTAGAGGTAATTATTTCTTTTACTGTGCAGGATACCTGTGGACTGAAGACCATGCCTGTGGAAAGGAGGAGGTGACCAATGAGAAATATTGTAGTGTAGACTTGGAAGTGAATAAAGCATTAAGGATATGGGAGCAAAACAGTAAGAAATAAAATGACATAAGAACTTTAACTCCTAGTCATAGGGAGTAACAGGGTCCAAGTTTATCTTCCACTCACAAACAACCAGAAAACTGAACAAAATACATGGAACTGTCTTCAAATATCACACAATTGTCAGCACAGGACTGTAGTCTGTGGTGAAAAATACATAGGGTGAGTCACTCAATTGCACTGACATTCTGTCTGGAAAAATTTGAGAAGCCTCAAGGAGGGATAGTTCAAACAGAGCTTCATAACATTACTGAGTTAAATGGGGAGGGTTGGGGGAAAAAAACATTACTGACTTAGAGAGAGAGATAAATGATAGTTCAGAGAGGTAGATGAGGCTAGAACTCATAAGGTAGAATTTCAGAGAAGAGAACTAACTCCAGGAATTAGTTCAAGAAGAAATAGAATGCATGAAAATATCTATTTCAATTGAAAAGCTGAATTCATTATTAAATATCTGCCCCCCCAAAATAACTCGACCCCAGATAAAACTATGGTAAATTCTGTATTTAGTGAAAAAAAATATAAATTCTATATAAACATTTCCACAAAATAAGAGGAAATACATTCTAATATATGTTATAAGATGGGCATTACTGTGGTAACACAGAGGAAGGAAGGAAGGAAGGAAGGAAGGAAGGAAGGAAGGAAGGAAGGAAGGAAGGAAGGAAGGAAGGAAGGAAGGAAGGAAGGAAGCTAAAGGGAAAAATCTTTTGTGAACACAGGCACAAACATTTTTAGCAAAATATTAGCAATGGATTTAGCATTACACAAAAAGGATACACTTTATGCCCAGCATTGGTTTATCTCAGGAATGCAACATTAGTTTGACATGTGAACATCACCTTATTAGGAAGACAAAAGTGAAGCATAATCTCAAAGAATGCCAAAAGATATTTCACAAAATTCAGAAGAAATTCATTAAAAGCTCTGAAAAATTATGAGTCAAAAAGAAATTCCTCTGTCTGATAAAAGATGTATACACAAAACTATCATCATGATATCATTAATGGTGGAAGACTGAGGTTGTTACCAGTTCTAACAAGTTGAATCTGACCAATGGGAGGCACTGGCAAGATAGTGGACAACAGGGAAACAGTGAGGTCAGGGTACTTACCCTACTGGTTTCCTTCCTTCTAGAACACATGGTTCCTTCCTAACCAAGACCACAGATACTGTAGGGCAGCTCTCTCCTGTATCTGTTACTTTCTCCATCTGACTGAAACTATTTCCTCCCTTCACAACTTTAAGGCTGACATAATGACCTCCTTATACTCCTAGTTAGGTTTCACCTAACCCTGCCCACCCCTTTGTAAAATGTCTTTTAAAATACTCAGCTCAATCTTCCTCATGGAAGTATATAATACAATTCCCACCAGACTCCTGAACAATATTCATCCTAATTTGATAGCCATGATCACACATTTACAAAATATACAAATAATGTTTTCTTTAACAGAAAATTTGTGTATCACTTTCTCTTTGATCTTATATTTCCTGTTATTTTTGTCATGGAATTTTATTTTGATGAAGAATATTTTATGCTTGAAGGTCTTTTACTGGTCATTTGATCATATTTGTCTGCAGATGTGTATATATTAAAGTTCAAATTGTTTTTATCTTCTAAAGAATCACAGACTATGACCAATAATTTTACAGGTTGAATGAATCATCATTATAGTTCTTAATTCACAATTGATCAACAAATATATACTGTAAACTCCTTTTTTTTTTTTTTTTTTTTTTTTTTTTTTTTTTTTTTTTTTTTTTTTTGAGACTAGGTCTTGCTACTTTTGCCCGTGGAACCGCAGGCTCTTGTTGCCCAGGGTACCACAGATTCAAGCAATCCCCAGCGCCAGCCTCAGCTTCCCAGGTAGCTGGGATTACAGGCGCGTACCACCACGCCCAGATATTTTTTTGGGACTAGGTCTCACTACGAGCCCTAGGCGGGACTCGAACTGCAATCCCTAGCCCCGGCCACTTAATAGGCTGAAGCTTACAGGCACGAGCCACTGTGCCTGGCCTACCATAAATTCTAAGTTAAATTATTGAATACAACAAATAAAGCTTATTATTGGAAATGCATCTTCAAATGAGAATACAGCCTTGCCTCCCAACTAATTTATACTTCCATGGATGAATATAATTTACGGTGAGAATAATATGGAATTCAAAGTAAATCAAGAGAGAAAAAGAATGGGCTACAGGAAGTTCAGAGCTTATAAAAAGTGTATGAATTCCTGTGCTAATTATTTAAAAAAGTGGAACTGACAAGGTATTTCTGTAATAAATACATGGCAACAATAAATGAGCATAAAAGAGGTTAGTAGCAAGCAGGACATTTGTGCTTATGTTTAAAATAGAAGTTTACAGTATATAATTGTCTGGCAAAAGGTAATGAAAATGTTCTTTATTGAATAGTCAAGAAAGTATATACGTACTTTTATAAATAGTCAAGAAAGTACAACAGTACTAATATATGGCCCATCTTCTAGAAAATGTAACATTTTGCTATTAGAAGTAAGTATGGAATTTTTCACCTTTTCTTTAAAACTATGGAAAAGAGAAACTGAGACACAGACTTGGTTTCAGGAGGCTTTAAAGATCGCAGCAGTTTCTCTGTTTGGTGTGCTGGAGAGTCCTTATCTCTTGGACCAGGGCTCTTATATGAGTAAGAGACAGTTTCCTTTCACAAACTGAAGGAGGAATTGAGGATACTGACCCAGCAGAGGGGCACTAGATACATCCTTAGAAAGTTAGCTTTCAGGAAAACTGAGGATCTGCAAAGGCCCTTAACACTGGTGTACCCCCTTTCCAGTGCCCTCTACTCCACAAGAAATCTTCACCAGTCCCCTGGAAAAGACCTTGAGGTGTAACAAGTTTCAGTATAGTATCGCCTGAGAAAGGAGAGAAAGGTCACTTCTTGGAAAATCCTTCAGATTTACATGGTTCTACTTTACTTAGACATGTTTTCTTTTTCAAAGCTGCTGATGCCAAACAGTCAAAGAACTATGAGACCCAAGAACATGAAACTGGATCTTTTGTATATTTTAAGGTTGAGTCTACACAATAGCAAAGTGTCGGATGTTTTGTCTCCACTTTGCCAAACATCTGGATTGAATGAAAATGCAACTAAATGGACTAGATGTTCATCTTGTTTCCCTTCTTGAGGCTGTCTTTTACTCCTTCTGGCTGTGAAATACCTTTTGATATCAGTAACAGATCTGAACATGAAATTAACTGCACAGAGAGAAAGAAACGAAGCTTTGCTCATTCTTCCCATGAATGTCCTTTCTTTCCTTTTCCTGAGTTCTTTCAGGGACTTCAAGATACAGGCTGTGTCCATATATATTAATCCATCAGATAAGGTAAAATAAGGGCTCCCCTTATCTGCTACCACCAGCATTGCTCTTCAAACTCTATTTGGAGTCTGTCCCCTTTCTGGCTCGCTCTACCTCTTCAAGACAGACAAGCCCTGCTCCCCAAGATTTCTCCACCCCTGTGGTCTTGTGCAGAGATGAAAGGTAGCAGCCCCAGCCTATCTCTGAGTACACATTCAACAAAGCGACATAATGAGCTGCCTTTTGTTGAGGGCTCTCCAGGTCCCCCAAATCTTTCTCAAATGTGATTGTTTATAAAATGTTTGATAAAAATAAATGATGCTTTCAATTTAAACAAAATTTCACACTGTTACTGGTTTTAATAACAGTTTTGACAGATGAGATTTTCATCATCTGTTTTTTCTTTGTGAAGGCTTCTTCAATAAACTAAAAATGCTTTAAACTAACAGATGTGACTATAAAGTAAGGCTTGAGTGTGAGACATCAGGAACTAAGGCTTGTCAAATGCTTCAACATAGAAATTTATTCCTAGTGCAAGCATCTCCTGGGTACCAGGAAAGTCACCAACCTAATGCTTGCCGGCTAACGTGTGAAGCTTGTTTTAGCAGCAAGATGCCATTTATCACACACCAAGAATATGTTTGTGTGGCCCCTCCCATTCACTCTCCAGACCCAGTGACCTCTGCTCCCCCAGCTATCAAAAACCTATTGAAAAGTCAACCAAAACTTGTTTGCGCTGATGCTGAGGTTTGACAAACTGATGATTCACAATTCTTTTTTTCATCAGTTCAAAAATTTGAATTTTCAATGATTGTTTACAATAAAGAAGTTATTTTTGCCTTCTTTAAAGCATGTACATACTTATTTTTTAACAGACTTGAAGGTTTGAAATTAAGATTTCAGTACAGATTTCACAGTAGCTCACTCATCGTGAAAATATAAGTTTGAAGTGTTTTTCCCCTTTTTTGTGGTGTCTTTATGTATTTTAAACAGTTATTCTTTAAAGCACAAAAAATACAACATTGTGAGGGAAATTAACAAATCAATTTAACAACAAAAGTACTCATAAGCTTGGTTAAATTAAGGAGTGATGTTGTGAGAAGAACTTTTTTAAAACTTTGTTAAACTCCAGATGAAATAGCATCCTAAACTAAATTGCATATGACAAAATTTATTGACATGATGTTGGGGTTAAAACAAATGATTTAGAAACAATAATTTTCATTTGTCTATCTTCCATTAACAGATAGATCTTTATCAAGGGAATTTTATTCATTTCCTCAAAGTGAGTACAGAATATTTGTTTTCATGTCACAGAGTTAATGGATAGTATGTCACTTTTTAGCTTACTAGTCTTTAGCTCGCATGAGACCTTCCCAGTTGAAATCTGCTAATGGTCCCATGTAGTACCAAGCTGCTCAGTACCCAGGCTAGTAATAAACAGAAGAACTCTTCCCTCCCTTCTAAATGACATCCACAGATATTCACAGGAAGCATGTCCACATCAGGACACTGTCAGACCGAAGTGGGAGGATCTGTGTTAAATAGACTAGTCCAAGAAAGGACAGCTGATTCCAAACAAGGCATTGAATGAAGGTCAAGAGACCCACAATGAGGAGGGAGGAGAAACCCAGCCTCCATGCAAACAACAACCCTAAGTGAGGGCGGTCAGGTGGTCCAAAATCAGCATGCAAAGTCACGGCAAATGCAGACTCTGGTTAGGCAACTGTTGGAACAATATGGTTTCTGGGAACTCAAGAGTCTAGTCATATTTCCAGGGAAGTAGCAAGATGGGAGTGCCTGGATAGAGACTGGGAAGTTCAAGCTCCAGAGACTCAGCGCTCCAATTCTGGCAGGAGTCTGGGACTCTAGATAGAGTCCAGACTGAAAGCAGTCTTAGTAATGAAGCAGGTAGTCAACCTGATGTGACAGGACAGGGAGGGGTCACAAATGCTGTGACTCAGGCTTCAGTGCTGTCATCACACATTAACACACAAATATGCATTGAGCATATTTCCCTGCATATCTTCCTGCTAAATTTACAACAAACTCCCTTTGAGAGAAGCCATGTTGTGTTTGTCTTTGGATTTTCAACACCCCCATAGCATCTACATATAACGGGTTTAGTCTGAGTCTCTAATCATGTAAACAAATGAAACAGAGTGAAAAATGAGTGGGTGAATAAAGTAAAATGGCTTAAACATATAAGAACAATGATATCTGGCATGTTGAATAAATATAATCTAATACCAAAATTCTGTTTTCAGATTATAAAGAGAACTGTCTGATGATAGTGATGTGCTTTGCTAAAAGCAAATACCCTGTTCCTTCACCTTTTATAGATTCTGAAGTCACCTTGCTGATTTCTTACTTATCATGTGTTATGATCAGAAACTGATGATGCAGAAGATAAATTTACTGTTAACTATGGATACTAAAGCACATGTAGGGTTTTTTTTCTTCCCAACATATCAAACTCATCATTGATCATCTCAATCCTTTTTCCAGGTTTAGAAACTTGGATCTAGCTTTTAATCCTTTCTACCCAAGTCTCCTCTCAGCTCCATCCAAATAATCATCCTTTCTTCTTCAAACACATTTAATCTCTCTTCAGTCCCACTTCTTGGCTTCTAATTTCTACTTCTAAAAAAGCACCACTTTTGTTTATTCATCAATCACCATTCACTCATGTATTCGTTCAACAAACATCAGTTAAGCTCTGTGCCACATACAACCCCAGACATGAGTATGCAAAGTGAAAAAGAAATGATTATTGCCTTCATGGATATCAAATATAATGGGGAAGATATTAATAAATTCATACAAAACAGGATTGTGTACCCCATATTTTTAGTCTCCTATGGAAAATGTCAATCTAGTTTCATCTAATGAATGAAACTTTGGAAAAAAGGAAGAGCTTCCTTTACTCATTATCAACAACTTGGGTTACTGTAAATTAAACAAGGCCTGGGCAGGGTCTTGTGGATACAGAAATTTCACTCTGTAGTGATAATATTTTATGCTGCCCAAAGATGGGTCTCACAAGTTGGCAATGAGGACAACTGACTGCTAAGAGGGTTTTCATACACTGCACTGGAGAAGTGGAGAGAGCAACTTCCCTAATGGAAATTTGTGGTTTTTATGTCTCTTGCACTCCATTTTTGAGGTACCTCCTCAGCCTCCGCTATCCTGCCTCAGGGGATGTGTAGTCTAGTGTCTGAACTAGATTAATCTTTGAAAGCAGAAAAACTTGCTCAACAAGTATGCACCCAAATCTTTTTGACATACACTAAGACCAGAGGATTTTCAAATATGTTCAGTCTTTAGGGTGATTCACCGCCCAGCTGTCTAATCCTGGGGGTGGTGAGAGGGGTATGGAATGGGTAAAAGAGAGGTTACCAGGGAAGAAATATACTTACCTAGCAGACAGAAAAATATCTATCAACAAACTATGTTAATATTTTAAAATATAATCCCTCAATCTTTTACTAAACCTCTGGGTGTTGAATGAGAGAGATAGGGATTTTGCAGACACTTGGGACACAGAGGCACTTTCCAGTCTGCCAGGGAAAAGAGCCTTGGTCCTGCCAAAGATTCTACTTGGACTTCTTTCCATGTTGTTACTTTTATGTTTCTGCATGGCCAATAGTTTCTCCTTAATCCATTTTTTTTTTTTCAGTCGCTACTATCTGGCATCCATTTTCACTATGGAACTGAAACCAGGCATCTGAAGGTCACCCATCATATCCTAAGGATGTTTCTAAGTCCTCATCTTCAAATCTCAGAAGTTTTGGTCAATTTATCACATCATCATAAGCATCACTTACAAGTGCCTACCCACTAGCCAGGGTGGTTTTGAACCTCACTCCCTTGGATGTGTTGGTCATGAGAACAGTATAACTTGAGTATTTTTTCCCCCAAAGCATGCTCCTTCTAAATGCATGATATGCCATCCAGGTGGGGGGCAGTGGGATAAAGATGCCTTCCTCATGACCCTTGTTCTGCAGGGAAAAGCCCTGGAGCCTGAAGACCTGGACTGTGATCCCAGCTTTACTATCTGCTA
The DNA here is from genome assembly GCA_004024945.1 of Uropsilus gracilis. Classification (NCBI taxonomy): domain Eukaryota; kingdom Metazoa; phylum Chordata; class Mammalia; order Eulipotyphla; family Talpidae; genus Uropsilus; species Uropsilus gracilis. The sequence goes on along the minus strand of PVHY01015747.1, from coordinate 21,928 downwards.
CTCCACAGTCTCAGCGATTCACACAAGGCTTCGTTTCTAAGATGTAAGCGATCACAGTGATAAACAGACAGCCTGTTTGGGCTGTGGCCAAGATAACTAATACCTAGACTCTGCATGGCCTAGCACTGGCCTAGGAGAAGCCTGCATAGGTGTTTCTAGGACCAGTTCAGCCCAGCCCAAGATGAACCAGCAGATTGAAACCAGGGCGCTAGGAGCAGCTGCAGGAACAAATCTCATCTTACAAATATATGCCTTACTGACAAGGGCTCGGAAAAGGAATAAAAGGAGAAGCCAAAAGTGAGCACGTAGTCTCTGGGGCACTTACAGGGAATACCCAGCTTCTAGCAAACTGATAACAGTTCCAGCATCAGATTTTCATTCTTTGGGAAATTCACATCAGCAATCCAGAAATAAAAACAGGTTCATTTCTTCCCCAACACTTTCCACCTTAATTAAACAGACCCACTCCTGCTCAAATAAGAGAAATGCTCACTTTAAACTTTTTTAGTATTAACACATTAGCATACAATGAAATAATTTTCCCAAACTCTAAGGCTCACATATATAGCATATATAATTATATGCATAATGATATACATATGCACAACTATATAACATCTATATGTCATATATATAGCTATCATATATCATATATATTCTATACATAGATATATAATATATCATATATAACATATATATGGTTGTGTTTTTTTGACATACTATTGTCCTCAAAAGTTGAAACAGCATACATATATTTTTTACATATATGCAAAGATTATATATGTATGTAATATATGTAAACATATATATTATATAACATATAAATAAATCATACATAATATATAAACAAAAATATTAAATAAACTATATACTGTATATATTATATACATTTATATATAGATACGTATTATCATATTATATTAATATATAATGATGCTATATATAATATATTTATACATATGTTATTGTTATAGATAAAATATAATTATATTGTTATATATATCATATAATATAGTATATATAATTATATATAATATATAGTAATATATATAGTAATATATAGTAAATATCATTATATATAATTATAGTATATATTAATATATTACTATATATAATATATTACTATATATAATATAGTAATATATACTAATATATATAATTAACCAGTAATCTCATATGCTTTTTTATCTTACACTGTTTGCAAATTGATGATTTTTATAATTACTTTCTTTCCTTTAGCCATTGAGCCTTATTAAAAGTTGTCTCAGCTGAGTGCGGTGGCCCGTGATTTTAATCTCAGCCTAGGATGGGAGGCCAAGACTAGGAATCACTTGAGTCCATGGGTTTGAGACCCACCTGGGGCAACATAACAAGATCTAGTCTCAAAAAATAGCTGAGCATGGTGGCACACGCCTGTAATCCCAGCTACCTGGGAGACTGAGGCTAGGGATTACTTGAGTACATGGTACACCAAGCAATGTGAGTCTGTGGTTTCCCAGGTAACATAGCGAGACCTAGTCTCAAAAAAATAATAATAAAATAAAGGCTATCTCACAAGACTAACAACACTAGGAGCTTGTCCACACCCCTGCACTCACCAGCAACACTCTCAAACTCAAAATCTGTGTTCACAATGGCAGCAAGGTGCGTATTAAATTTATGCTCCAGTCTTGCAGTCCAGGACCTTTAGAATATCCTGACTTCATACAAGTCCCAGTCACCCTAGGATTCAATTCTGTTGAAACAAAAAAAATTGAAAGGAACATATATGAAAAACCTACCCTCCATCAAATGTGCTGATGCTCTAAAAGTTCTAATCCTTACAATCCATCCAGATGGACATCATTTTCCATATGTTTCAAGGGACAAAATGGAAGCACAGAACAACGAAGTTGCCAAAGGTTGCCTGCCTAGCTGATAATGCACAGACAACTGGTGTGTCAGACCTGCTTGCTGGCATCTGACACCCACACCCATGGTTTTTGTTTGGTTGTGTTTTTTTGACATGCTACTGTCCTCAAAAGTTCAGATAACAATTGTTCTTTGGTCTTGGTTTTACTCAAGAAAAAGAATCTATTTCTCTGAATTAAATTTAATCAGTTCGCTTTTTTTTTTTTTTTGAGTATTAAAAGGGTTGCAAAGCTTGCTGATTGATTTGTTAAATTTATGAACATGTGTCGAGAGCTCACCCTACACAGGTAGTTACAACAGCTCCCAGCTGACACAGAATAGTCATACACACACACACACACCACACACACTTCTGCTCATCAAAAAGCCTGTGATCTCTTTATCCTGATTCCAGTGTCTGCAATACCAAATCTGCATCACTGAAATTCCATTTTCATACTAAGAAAACTTTTTTAGGCACCTACTGTACTTTAAGTACCTATATTTGCATTTTCAATGAGACCAGTATACCTCTAACTTCAAGGAACCAAGTTCAAGTCCTTCTTACATATAAAACCATCAGTGCTGACTCTGGGGGATAACAATGATGTGAAATACATATGTAAATAAATGATTTATATAATAAGATAAATAAAACTATCAGTGACTCCCTGATATCTACTACCCTGAACCTAACCATCTCTGCAAAGCATTTACTCCAGTGCTCAACTGCCCTTCCCTCCTCTACACTCACATACTATGCCTGCCATGCTGTTCAGTTGTTCTAATTGCCTCATGTCTTAGTTTTATCTCTGCAATGACACAATAATCTACTTAAGAGCAGGGATCACTGCTTATAATCATTCTTTTCGGTCACACACAAGACAAGGGATTACTTATTTGGCTTTGAACCTAAAGACTGTTTCATGTCATGATGACTTAAAGGACTTTAAAGACTTGTTGATTGATTTTAAGGATTAAACCCAACACCAGAGAATGTTCCTCCTAGTTAAAAATTCCACTGATCACTTTAATACAAAAGTCATCATTGGGCTTATGACAAAAATTAGTATTAAAAAATGTTTGAGTAGAAAGAGGAGAGAACATATTGTTAATCATAAGGCACCTGAAGTTTAATCTTTGTTCTTATCACTCCATTTCGATTTTTCTTTCACTTAGTTGCATCTGTATTCTTGCCAATAAGACTAAGACTGCTTCCTATTATCTTGTTATTTCAGAGAACTATAAGGCCATATCCTTGTGTAACTTGTAACATCTATATACTTGGAGGCATATTTGCTTAGCTTCTGAGTATGAAAGAAAGGGAAATTTTATTGCAAACAAAGCTGTAAAGCTGGGGAAACTTTTCTGTGCCAAGCTCATGTTGCATCCTTGCCCCATGGAAGAGCCTATACCAATAAGCTACCATCACACAGCTGAGAGTGTCTAAGACTAGACCTTGATCTGTCCACTGGGACAGGAAGGCAATCATTGATACATTTTAGTAGCTAAGAAGTTCGATTTGTCTGCAGAACAGAGCATCTGATGGGAAGGACAACAGACGTGTCCTTGGAGAGAGGAAACAGTATCTACTTTCTTACAAACCATCATGATAACAGAAGACCTAGAAACAGATAAATATAGAATTCTAGAGAGGGAGAGAGCACCAGAGAAGCAGAACAAAAGGTGGGTTGGCCTTTTCCACAACTTATTTAGTTTAAAAACTTGGTAACGTAACTCTAAGAGTACTAGAAAATCAGTGAATCACCAGCCAATTCACACAGATCTCGAGGAACAAGTCAAACATACAGTTAAACAAAACATGGATAACATGGTGTTCCAATAAAAACTGGAGAATGAATTTACTTTGTCTTGTAGGTAAAGCTAAGGGCCTTCAGGACACTAAGAATTCAGGCAGACATGGATTCCAGATTCACTGTCATCATATTTCTAATGCACAGCACAGTATGGATCTTCCTTAACTTATGATCTTTCTTGACTTACGTCTTAATAATCTCATTGTAAACCGAAACTATCTTATTAAAATTGCATTTAACATATCTAATTGACAAAACATCACAGGTTAACTTAGCCAGCCTTAAACGTGCTGAGAACACTTACATTAGTCAGCAGTTGGGCAACATCATTTAACACAAAGTCCATTTTATAATAAAGAGTTGATCAGCTCATGTAATACTGAATACTGTACTGAAAGTAAGAAGCAGACATGAATAGATGTGGAAACACAAGACCACTGGCAGCATAGTACTGTGGAGCAACTGTTTACCCTCACTACTGCATGGCTGATTGGGAACTGTGACTCACTGTACCATTCAGCACTGCTAACAATCTCTCGCCTGGAGAAAGACCAGAATCCCATGTACATCAATTGCACATCACTTTTAAAGTTGAGTCATCACAAGTTGATGACCATCTGTAATAATGAGGACTCATGAGTAAATTCAGGCACCACAAATTGTAAGTATATTCTAAGTAGAAACCCCAAATCTCAGGTGATGACTAGGATCAACTGCCAGCATGGTTATTCCTGAGATCCTCAATACACACTGTTTTTACCTACTCAGAAAACCAACCTAACAGAAAGGACTTTTATCCTAAAGTCAAGTATTTAGTATTTAGTGGGTTTTCTTAGCCCTGAAGCGGCAGATTAAATAAGATACTACAGGGATCTGCATATTATAGGCCAACAAATCCTACCCATGACCTCCTGTTTATTATTACAGAAAGCTTTATTGATAGGGAGCCACACAACCCATTCCCATATTACCTATGACTGCGGAGTTAAGCAGCTGGGACAAAGACAACATCATCTACGAAAGCTAAACTATTCACTCTGGCCCTTGACAGACAGTGAAAGGGGGATCCAGGTTGCTGGAGCTGAGTGTCCATGTTTATTGACTAGGCCAGTTAGTTATTGTCCGATGTTTGTGATCTCCAAAGTTCAAGTATTAAAAACTACCTCCAATGTGGAGGTACTAATATATGGGGCCTTTAGAAGATGATCAGGTAATAACTCTTCATAAATGAGATTAAAACCCTTATATAATTATATTAAAGCCCTCCCTAGAGCTACTTGCTCACTTCATCACATGAACTGACAACAAAAGGTGCCACCTATAAACCAGGAAGTGGGGTCTCACCAGATATAGAATCTGCTGGCACCACGATGCTGAGTTTCCCAGCCTCCAGACCTGTGCGAAACAAACCTGACGAAGCTCTGTTCTGTAATGGCAGCCCAATCTGACTGGGACAGCAGGTAACTTGGGGCCTATGACTTTAACTCTGCTGCCCTCAAAGCTCTCATTCTTGGAAAAGAGCATGTATCATCCTACCAATTGTCTTTATAAAATCCCACTGCAATAATACAAGGACTGTGCCTAGCCTAGTGTCTGCTATATATAAATTCTGATTAAATAGTAATCATTTTGCCACTCATTGGCAAGTATGGTTTCAGGACTTTATTTTTGTAGAATTTGTCTTTAATACAGTAAATGTGCACACTTGAAAGAGGTTCCAATAGACACTAGCCCAAACCAGTTCAATCTGGATAAAGCACTTGGTTTAATATTGTCAATAAAAAAAATTTTTAAGAAGATCACTAATCATTCTTTATTGCTGGGAATCACTACAATATCTTGTAAATTGCTTTAAACAGGTACTTAGAGTTTTCTGTAGGACTCTGTCAAATGCAGATAAGGGTCATGAAGAGAAAATTTACATTTCATCAGTATTAACAATTTATTAAACTCATGAAAATGTACATTATTATGCTTTTTTGGGGGGATGTTTTATATTACAATCCCTGGGATGTGGCTTGAAAAAAATTGTTTCACTGTTGCAGCTTAAATCTTTAAACATCTCAAATTCTCTCTTCAACTCAAAATGCCATTCATTAAATTCCTTCTTCTAAGGAACCATAAATGCAGTAATCTAGACCCTGAAAAAGTCTTTAAAGTTGTCCCACAGGATACTTGGGATGGAGAAAGACGGAACATTAGTGTCAAAGAAGCATATTATTTGATTCTCAATATAATTAATAAACTCTTTCTCTCCCCCACAGGAATCTGTTAAATCTCCAATTCTTATTTGTGTTGAAGCAAAAGATTTAGTTACCTACCTAACAGAAAAGGGAAAAAAGATCTGAAAAAGGCTTTAAGTATTTAGTAGTTTAAACCCTGCATAAATTGGAGATTTGAATAAAAAATCAGTCCTGGTATTTTTCTATGAAAATGGTGAACAGAAGGAATATATGTGCTCAGAGGAATAGTGTTTTATGCCAAACATCAATCAACCCGGCTTTAGAAGCCCATTTATAATACTATGAAGGTTCTGGGCAGTTGCACTTCACACTGTGAGGACCCATCCAGGACATTAGATGGTGAACAACTAAAGTCTTTACAAATAATTAAAACTCTGTTTGAAAATGGAGATGTTTTCCACAGCTTTCCCGTGTATGCACGATATCATCGATATTCAAGAGTGTAAATATTGACTAGTTATTGCTGGTAGCCAGAAGGAGCAAAATCCCCTTTGAAATAATAATGTGGAGTGTGTGTATATAACATATACATATGTATGCATACACATATGCATAGAGATGTTAAATATATAGTCATATAGGGAGAGAAAATATAGATTTCACTTTATATGACAGTTGAATAGCTATACTTTAAACAACCCATGTTCACTGCCAGTACAGTTTGAGTGTGAGTGTGTATGTATGTGTGTGTGTCTCTGTGTGATATGCAAAGAAGACGCAAAAATATTTCTGAAATTTTTTATCTGTGACTTTTTTCTTAACGTGATAATGAGAGATATTATAAAGCATGCCTTTTACCTTTAAAAACCTCTTCATTGTTTAAATTGGGATCTAGAACTATATGATTTTAGAGCTTGCAGGGACAGAATTAATAATCTTGTCTAGTTTTCATAATATTTTAAGCCCACCTTAAATCCTTTTGGGGTGGTGGCAGAGCACAACTAATACATAAATTAAAATCCTGGAAATGGCTCTTTAACTTGACAATTTTTCATTTAAGAGACACGGGATTTAAAATTTTTTGAGATTAAAAAAAATCCCCCAGGATTATGATTTCAATTTACTCACTTAACAGCAAGGTACGGAAAGACAAGAGTCTACTTTGGTGGAGCATAAGATACCAAAGGAAACAAAAGCCATTACCCTTTCTCCACAGAGCTGCCGAGACAGAGCAGAGCCAGCGCGTGCACATGGCTTTGTCAGTAGGACTAGGGGTCCCTCCACGAGTTTAACTGTGGGATGCAAAAAAATGCAAAAGGAGTCAGCAAAGGAGCGATTTATACAGGTGAGAAATGTCAGAAAAGAAATCCTAGACGTCATGCGTAGCTGGTGTGAAAGAGAAGAGTCCAGTACAGAGAACAGAGCAGTAGTGTTGGCAGAGAGGTAAAAAGGGCAGGAGTGTGATTCTTGGAGAGACATAAAAACTCAGGAGGAGAATGGATTTGAGATTGTGAAGGAGATTGGGCTTCTGAGGGGACGTCAATGTTTTATGGCTAAGGTCAGGGTGAAGGGACACACCGCAGGCTGTGAGAACAAGATCTTCAGGTCCATTTTTGGTTTTCCAAGATCCCCACTCAACCAGAGCCACACAAGAACAACTAAATGAAGCTAACCCGGTGCTTACATATGCAGTGGAGAAGTATGGTTATATTGACCCATCTACTCAGAAACAATGACGTTTGTCCCTTAGCTGATCCGACCAGGTCTGGGCAGGGATTACGTGTCACGCACAATCTTAAACTTCCCACACAGTGGATGGAGATTAGGAAAAACTGTTGAAGGTCACTGCAATGAATTTACCTGGTGTGGAATTTCCACCGTGGTCTTTACGGGGACCCTGTGTCTACAGAGATCACTGACCCTAAGTGGTCTAAGAGGCCACCAGGAACTGTGCTGTTGTTGGCTAGGATATATGGTTTAGAATTAAAGGCCCCTCCGGTCACGTTGGCTCACAATAACTTTGTGAGGTCTCCACGCACAAAGAGAAGTGTGGAAAAATTATTCTGTCAAATGGATAAATGTAAAACTAACAAAGAGAACAATTCTGGACAAAAAGTAATCCAATTTGATTCCAAGAGTAATCCCATCCACAGGGCAGTTGCCAAATCCCCACTTCAAATTTTGCTTTGTAAACATGTTCTCTGACAAAGCAAGAATTCCTCCTCCAACTCTTGAGTGAAGCGACATGAGTTAATAAAACCAGGTCTACATGAACAAGGTGACCCCTAGGATCTGAACCTGACATGCTGTGCCAGTCAGCATGAAAATAGACCTTTTAAAAAGAAATAACCCAGCTACCTTTTCTTCTCCCTCATGCTGGTATAGAAGTGTGTTTCCCTGCAATTCCTTTCAGACAGTCTGAATTCAGGAGAGCACCAGGGGGAGCTCACACATCTTCCTTCCCTTTCTCCCCCTACCACCGAAGGTTGGTTCTTGTATCCCTGAGAAAGGGTGGGTCAAAACAAAAGCATTATGAAATGATTCACTAATGTAAGCACAGGTAGCAAAGGTAATTTGTTCTGTAAAAATATTCTAGATTCCTTTTGAAAACTTCACCACACTCTCTATACTGGGCACAATTAGAATCTGCCCAAAGCAAAGGCAGGCCTCACCATGCAGTCTCTTTAAAGCTCCTGGATCAAAAGGAGGTAAGGGCTTGTCTTTAAGGCCCCCATGACTCCTTAAATAAAAGGGAGTTGGGCGGCTCCCTTGCAATTTGAAGTGAATTTTTTTGTGACCACTCCAATTTTGATCACACTGGCAGGTAATAAAAAGAATCTGGGTCTTTGGTTTTCCACACTGATAAATAAAATTGACTTTTTTTTTTTTAAGAGAAAGAACTAGACACTCTTCCCTCCCCCCAATCTCTCCTTTCTGCAATTCCCCACTTCCAGGATGGAAAATAGGAAGCAGTGGAACTCAAAATTCATGATTAGCTTAAATGATCAGTATTAGTGGAGCAATTCAGTATAAAGATACTAAAAAACTAGATAATCCATGTAGAGACTTTGTGTTGGTTACAGTGACTTTTACAATACCTCACCTCAGGCCTGCCCCAACCGGTGAGAGGGGGGAAATAAAGACCCCTGCTTCTGATATCAGATACACAGCTAGTGTTCTTGCTTTAAGGACATGTTTCTAATCTTAAATTCCAAAATTACAGATCACAAAGAATCATAACATTTCTAGCCTGGGAAGATAATTTCATGAGGTCATCTGATCAACTTTACTCCCAGGCAGGTGAGCTCTAGTTATTCTTAATGTCATTTTTTAAAATGTAGTTGAAGTTTAGAGAGGAAAATTCAGAGACTGGTCACGCAGAGAAATGACGCCTGCTATAAACTAAAAACCTATTTGGAAGTCAGTTTCCAAGCTGCACCTACCCTTCCTCAAAAAGCTGTGAACAAAGCTTTTTAAAAACATGTCAGCTCTAAACTTTGAACCCTTCTGAAGGAGATGAATCACCAGGGAAAGTGGAAGGACGGAGAATTGAAGTAGCTAAACACTTGGGGGGAAACACCGGATTAATCACACAGCCCAGCAAATGTCGCTTTCTTCGGGGTGGGAGGCGGCAGGAAGGCGCGGAGCCAGCCAGGAGCTGGCGGCCTTGGGGGTCCCCCTGGTCGCGACGCAGCGCGATCCGCGACAGGCCCGGCCAGGCGGCTGCTGCTCGGCGCCCGCGGAGAGCGTCGCGCGGCGGGGCCGGCGGCCACAGCGCCTCGCGGTCGGCTCCGGGCGCTCTCGGGCGGCGCCGCGACCCGGAGGAGCGCGCCGAGTCCGAGTCGCGGGAAGCTCGTGTGGCGCACCGCGGGCTGCAAGAGCAGCGCGCCTCAACATCCGCGCGCCTGCAAGGGCCCGGGTGCTCGCGGGTCGCGCGCTGGGCGAGCCCGGAGCCCGCGCTCACGGCCGTTTGCAGGAGGACAGACGCGCGCCGCCCCCGTACCCCCCACCCTCCCTCCCCAGGCGGGGCAGACTCGGACCCCGCCGCTGCCTCCAGGCCGTCCAGATCGCGCGGCGCGTTAGCAAAGAAGTAGCCAAGCTGAGGCTTAAGGCGTAGGTGCAGAACCAAGCCACCTCGTTGCTGTGAAAGGAGGGTCCGCCACGGAGCGACAGGACTTCGGCCGAAATGGCCCTGTGCGTTGGTGCAGGTATTTTTCACCCACAAGGTTCGAGCACCCGAGGTGAAGATGCCTGGAGCGCGCATGTCAGTGCTGCAGTTTTCCTGCAACTTAGGTGGCGGGGGACGGAGCACCTGTGCTCCTGCCTGTCTTAGGGACAGCTTGTGCGTGTCACCGTGGCCCTGCGACTGCCCCATCTGACCCGCGGGAACGAAATCTGAGCTGTGGAATTTGGACGGCCCCTCGCACGTTGCTTCTCAGATACATCTCCTAGGAGAGGACCGTCATTCTCCACTCAGAGATTATTTAGGGAGATGTCCTAGACGGGACAGGTAGACATATTGACAGCCCAGGGAAGATATGTAAAACTTTAAATTGTAGACACTTAAGTACCAACTGTCTGGAGCCCTGAGCAAATTAAAAAAAAAAAAAATCAGAACCATCACATTTCCAGGGCCCCTGGTATTTTCTAAATCAGTGGATGTACTAGCAGGAGAGCGTGGGGAAGTTTCCTGAACACAGGATTCACATTCCTTCAGCTTCAGTCAGGAAGTGGGTGCTTCAGCTCTCTTCCAGCTGTAGGATTCTACCCCCCAGAATTGTTGGTACCAAGAAAAATTCTCAGTTCTCAAATTGGCAAGAGCATTTTCCTCAAATATTGCAGGGTGGGAAATAGAGTCTTCCGTCCCCTCATCCGCTCATGCCCTCGTATCATGTTCACCGTAAACTTTCTGAGCTGTGAGCTATTGGCCAGGTTTTCCCAGAGCAGGTGCTGGAAAGGACTCCAACAAAAACTGCTAGGTGATAACGAGGAGGCTGCTTAGGAAAAGCTTCTTTCGCTCTTTCTTTTAGACCATCCTCTTGACATTCATTTTTTTTAACCACCGAGGGAAGCTTATCTAATTGATAACTTTGGGGGTGTTGTTTCTCTGTCACTCTGGATTTGTTGCTGATCTTTAAGCATACGTTTTTTATGGGTGAGGAGAAGGGTATCTGGAAAGGGAGAAGGGAAATCATTTTGCTATTGACTTCACCCAAATCCTCTTGGTCTTGTTCTTACATGATTTGGAAAGGAAAGGCTGTATGATAGGGAAATAAAGTCTTCTAGAGTTAAGGGATAGAAATTATTTCATGTTCTACATTAAAAGATCAAACAAACCCTTAAGAGGACACTGCAACTTTTACATAAACAAAATACCAAGATGGGAAAGGATCCTGTAAAAGAATGCCTGAAGTGAAATAGGGAGCAAACCTACTGAATCCCTCCCCTAAGTCTCCAGAACTGGACTTGTATCATCTCACTTAATTCTCTCCACACTTTAGTAAAACTGTAGGCTTTTAAATCCAATTCACCTTTTACAGAAGAAACTCAGAAGTCCAGAGTCATTTGCCCAAGGGCATACAATTGATTAGGAGCACAATTGGAATAACTAAGAGGTAAATTCCTTGAGAATTTGTATTTTTAAAGCTCTGTTAGTTACAGAGGAAAGCTGAAAAATTAATTACCTTCTGGGAGGATCTTCAGATTAGTGAAATGATGTAAGAGAAATGATGCTAATCTCACAAAAAGACAAGTCAGTGTATTTTCTTGTTATCAATTATGTGGGTTCAGGAAAGGTGTAACAATTTTGAATGGTGCCTCAATTTTTTTAGTAAAGTTCTTTCCAACAGACAGATCTACTAGATATAATTGGCACATGACTTTATTCTTCTGGAAATCTATATTATTTGAGGAGGAAATGGAAATGCTTTATACTCTTCAAAAAACTCTTCGTTTTAGTTGAGAAATCAGACATCTTTTTGATTGCATATAAGGGCATGGAATGGATTCTGATGATCTAAAAGTATTGGCCCCCACCCACTACAAATAAGCACAGTTTTTGAATAAAGTAGCTCTGGTTGTGAATTTTGAACTGTGCCAGCGATAGCCAGCTGTGTGACGGCAAGCAATACTTTTCACCTCTCTGGGTTTCAGCATCCTTATCTGCAAAATGAGGCAAATAAATCTTTGTTAGGCTATTGTGAGGATAAAATAATACAGTATGGGAGAAGCCCTGAACAGAATGCCTGGTGCATAGTAGATGCTCAAAAGTGTTAGTGTCGCCTAGTGTGATTAAGGCATGTGAGACAGATTTTGAGAGGGTGGAAATGCACCAGACGCTGGGCTGGAGAAAGGAAGTGCCACTAACTTCATCTCTCCCACAATTTTGCCTGGGGCTGGCTCAGGGGAAAGACATGGGTTCTCACTAGTGTGTGAATGTGCTGTGACTCCGTGTACCACTCATGAGAGGACAGACAGCAATGAAAGCCTGGGAAGGTGGAGGAGGCGGATTATGACAAGCATGGAGGAGTTATCTCCACACCATAAATCTGCTTGATCTTGAGATCAAACAATACTTTCATGAACTACAAGAAATTAAAGCTGAAGCAAAATACCCCCATGTAATTTTTAGACCAGTTAATAATGATGGTAGAAGACAAAAATGTGCTCTGACTAAAACCTTACATTGTTAAGGGAATTAGAGAATTTTATTCTTCGGGGTTTGATAATATAGATATTTAGCCATCCTTTTCAACTAAAGAGTCACAATATCCCCCCTAGTTATAATTTACTACTTTGCCAAAAAAATAAGTTATTACTTTGCTTGTGTTTGAACAGAACTGTGAAATTCTGCCTTAAAAAGCACTACGAAACAATTAGTCAAAACGTTTCCTCTGGTATTTTCTGCTGGGTAGAAATTTAGCTTAATTCAAGATTTTCTTTTAAAATAATGATTTTTTTCTGATAAAGAAAGCAATACATCCTCATTATAAACAATTTACTACAAGTAAAACATGACAGAATGAACTATAAAAAAGACAAGTACACCTTTGTTCTCACCAGTATGACTTAGCTACTTGTAGTATTTTGGGGATTTCCTTTTCTACCTTTCTTTTGCTAACCTTGGTTTGAACTCTTTGCATAAAATTTTGTATTCTACACTTTAATACTTATTTCTCCCCATGCCACTAATATTATTTGTTCCTTCATTTTTAATGATTGCCTAATTAGATATCATACCAATATAACATAATTCTCTTGTTGAATGTTTATGGTTTCTCCTTTTTACTATTGTAAATTATGCTAAAATGAAAATATGCATAAATCTTTGCGTTAGACATTATTTTGTAGGATAGACTTCTATAATTAGAACTACTAGCTACTCATATCTAAATCCTTTTTAAGGCTCTAGATATATATGGACAAATTGATTTTTAGTAGTTGTAGCAATTTTCAGTCCTAGCAGCAATATTTATAGAATGTTGCTCCCTCCTCACATCTGTAATAGTGACTAATAGCACTGCCAAAATAAAATCTTTCCTAATTTGATAGGCTAAAAAAGATTTTGTTGTTTTATTTGTATTTATTTGGGACTACTGTCACTAAACAACTTTTTCAGATGTTCATTAGCCATTTCCTCTTTTGTGAATTAGCTATTTATGACCTTTGTCCATTTTTCTACTGACGTCTTAATGCTTTTTTAATTTGTTTATGTAAACCCTTATATTAGTCCTTTTGTAATTGTGGCAAATGGTTTTTCCTCATTTTCCTCTCTGCCTTTTAATTTTGTTCATGATTTTTTATACATAAAACTTCACATTTTTTATTTATCTAGGTTTATGAAGCATTTTGTGATTATTGTGTCTTTTGTTTTCTGTTGGTCGACAGGATCACACCTACTTTTTTCCCTGTTTGTAATTAAAAATTTGTTTTATTGAAGCAACACTGGTTTATGACATTATAAGGTTTCAGGTGTACTCTATTGTAAATCAACAGCATATACATGACATTATGTTTACCTCTAAAGTCCAGTTCTATTCTTCATTACACAATTCATCCCTTTTAATTAATTTGTCCACCCCATTTCCCCCTTACCATCCGGTAATCATTAGTTTGGTCTTCTACAGGCCAACAATTTTATTTTACTTAGTTCATTTGTTTTATTTCTTTATGTGTCATATGAGTAAAATCTGTATTTGTATTTTGTAATGAATTCAGTTTCTATTATTTATTTTCATTTCAGTAATGCATTATACTATGAGATGAGGATATAATTTCTCCAAAACATAGGTAAGCTCTTTTCCCAGGACCATAAATTCAATATCCATCTTTTTCCCCATTATTCATGTGTTTTCACGGCAGAGACCCCTTTGGCTGATAAAAATACAGAGATACTCGGCATAAGATGGTTGTGAACTGCCAGTACAGTGTGGACATCAGCCAAGCAGAACAGATGCCCATTACCATGAGCATCAGGTTGGCCCAGGGACTATGTCCCAGATGAGGACCAGCCCTACAAATAGGACCTAAGAAATTCCTACACATTCAGTAAGAGGTTCCTTATTAAAGAGAGGTCGTTTCAATTGAATCAGTGTATTTCAAATGGGAGTTTTTCATAGGTTCCTTTTGGAACATTTGGAGTTCAAGCAAATATCACAGTGTTCTTTCAACAAATAAGCATTACGTTTCTTCTAAAAGGAGGTGACTTTAAGCAACCCACCCCCATACTTTTCAGCAAATGTTACTGAATGCAGCTAAATTCATTAAGTAACAAGATCAATTTCCTGCTTTCTCATGCCAAATCTTTCTCCCTTTATTTAAAATAATTCTTATTCTTATACTCTGAGAGCCGGGCATGGTGGCTCGTGCCTGTAAGCTTCAGCCTATGAAGTGGCTGGGGCTGGGGATCGCGGTTCAAGTCCTGCTCAGGGCAACACAGTGAGACCTAGTCCCAAAAAATAGCTGGTCCCAGTGGCGCACGCCTGTAATCCCAGCTACCTGGGAAGCTGAGGTTGGGGATTGCTTGAGTCCGTGGTACCACGGGCAACGGGAGCCTGTGGTTCCATGGGCAAAAATAGCGAGACCTAGTCTCTCTCTCTCTCTCTCTCTCTCTCTCTCTATATATATATATATATATATATATATATAGCGAGACCTAGTCTCTCTCTCCCTCTCTCTCTATATGTATGTATGTATGTATATATGTATGTATGTATGTATGCTCTGAGGGCCACTCATGGTGGCGCATGCCTGTAGATGGCTGGGAAGCTGAGGTTGGGGATTGCTTGAGTCCGTGGTACCACGGGCAACGGGAGCCTGTGGTTTCACGGGCAAAAATAGCGAGACCTAGTCTCTCTCTCTCTCTCTCTCTCTCTCTCTCTCTC
>PVHY01015746.1:0-35394 GCA_004024945.1 Uropsilus gracilis | reverse complement strand
TCGTCATGAAACTTCCAAAACCCAAGATAAGGAAAAAATAATGAGAATGGCTAGAGAAAAGAAACAGATAACCTACAAAGGAAAATCTATTAGACAGACCTCAGATTTTTCTGGAGACACTCCAGGCAAGTAGAGAATGGAGTCACATCTACAAAAAAACTCCAAAATAAAAGTGCCAGCCAAGGATACCCTGCAAAGCAATCCTTCCTCTATGAAGGAAAAATTAGAACCTTCTCCAACAAGCAAAGTTTCCAGAAATTTGCACTCCAAGAAATTTTGCAGGAGGCCTCAAGATCAAAACCAAAAGAAGAACAAATACAAAAAAGAAAAAGAAAAAAGAAACCAAATCAAAACCCCAAAATGACCACCAGGAAACCATTAAACACTCAAACATCAATAATCAACCTAAATGTCAATGGTTTAAAGTCAGCAATCAAAAAGACAAAGAGTTGCAGACTGGATCAGAAAACAGACCCCAACATTCTGTTGCCTCCAAGAAACACATGTGATCTCTAAGGATAAGCATAGATTGAAGGTGCAGGGCTGGAAAACTACACTACAAACAAATGACCCCCCACAAGAATGCAGGGGTTGCCATTCTTATAGCAGGCAGAGCAGACTTCAAATTAACAAAAGTGACAAAAGATAAAGACGGCCACTACATAATGGTTAAAGGGTCAATCCACCAAAAAGAAATAACAATAATCAACACATATACACCTAATGAGGGAGCATCAAAATTCATAAAACAACTACTAGTAGAACTGAAATCAAGTATTGGCGAAATTACATATGTGGTAGGAGATTTTAATACGCCACTCTCAACAAAAGACAGATCAACAAAATAGCAACTACAAAAAGAAACAAAAGCTTTAATGGAAGAGCTAGACCAAATGGACTTAATAGATATATACAGGACACTACACCCCCAAGGGAAAGAATACACTTTCTTTTCAAATGCACATGGTTTACTCTCTAAAACTGCTCATATATTAGACCACAAGACAAACCTGAGCAAACACACAGAGATTAAAATAATACCAATCTTTTTCTCCTATCATAAAGACATCAAATTAGAAATCAACAATGAAAAGAAAATAAGGAGAGTAAACACTACATGGAGACTGAATAACAGCCTTCTGGAAGATCACTGGGTAAAAGAGGAAATCAAAGAAGAAATTAAAACCAACATGGAGCAAACGACAATGACAACATAATGTTCCAAAATGTGTGGGATGTAGCAAAAGCAGTATTGAGAGGAAAGCTCATAGCAATACAGGCCCAAATAAAAAGAATTGAAACAGCCCAAAGAAATACTCTAATCTCCCAACTTGAGGACCCAGAAAAAGAGCAACAAAAAATCCATAACTCAACATAAGACAAGAAATAACAAAAATTAAAGCAGAGATTAATGAAATAGAAACCAAAAAGACCATCGAGAAGATAAACAAAACCAAAAGCTGGCTCTTTGAAAAAATAAATAAAATTGATAAACTCCTTGCAAGGCTTACAAAGAAAAGAAGGGAAACTCAAATAAACAGGATCATAAATGAAAAGAGAGATATTACAAGAGACCCAGCAAAAATCCAAAAGGTAATTAGAGACTACTACAAACATCTGTACGTAAACAAATACAGCAACCTGGAAGAGATGGACAAATTCCTAGAATAATACTGTCATCCAAAATTGAACAAAGGATAAATAGAAAACTTAAACAGTGAATAACAAGCAGTGAAATTGAGGCAGCCATCAGAACTCTCCTTAAAAACAAGATTTGATTTCATAAATGGATTCTACCAAACTTTCAAAGAGGAACTAACACCAGTACTGTTAAAACGCTTTCAAAAAATTAAGAAAGAAGGAAAGCTACCAAATATCTTCTATGAAGCAAACATTATACTCCTTCCAAAACCAAATAAAGATAGTGCAAAGAAAGAGAACTATAGACCAATCTCCCTAATGAAAACAGATGCAAAAATTCTAAACAAAATCCTGGCAAACTGAATCCAACAGTGCATAGAAAGGATTATCCACCATGACCAAGTGGCCAGGGGCACAGGGATGGTTCAACATCTGAAAATCAATCAACATAATCCATCACATGAACAAAGAGAAAAACAAAAACCATATGATCATATCAATAGATGCAAAAAAAAAAAGCATTCAATAAAGTTCAACATCCTTTCATGATGAAGGCCCTGGAAAAAATTGGTATAAAAGGAACATACCTCAACATAATAAAGCTATATATGATAGACCCAGAGCCAATATCATCCTCAATGGGGAAAAACTGAAACCATTTTAATTAAGGTCTGGAAACAGGCAAGGATGCCCACTTCGCTCCTTTTCAACATAGTTCTAGAAGTCCCAGCTAGGTCAATAGGACAAGAGAAAGACATAAAAGGAATCCAAATAGGGAAAGAAGAAATAAAGCTATCATTATATGCAGATGATATGATATTCTATATAGAGTACCGAGAAAAAAATCGATGGAAAAGCTAATTGAAATAATAAACCAATTCAGTAAGGTAGCTGGATACAAAATCAACACACAAAACTCAAGCATTCATATATGCAAAGAATCAATCAGAAAAAGAAGAAATTTAAAAAATCACCCCATTTACCATTGCACCAAAGAAAATCAAATACTTGGGAATAAACCTAACAAAAGACGTAAAAGACCTATACAACTAAAACTATAAAACATTCATAAAAGAAATAGAAGATGATGTTAAGAAATGGAAAGGCATTCCCTGTTCATGGATCAGAAGAATCAACATTATCAAAATGGCCATACTACCAAAGGCAATCTATAGATTCAATGCAATTCCAATAAAGATCCCAATGACATATTTTAAAGAGATAGAACAAAAATTACTGAAATTCAAATGGAACAAAAGACCCCGAATAGCCAAAACCCTTTTGAAAACCAGAAGAGAGAATGGAGGTATTACTATTCCAGACTTCAAATTACACTACAAAGCCATAATAGTTAAAACAGCATGGTACTGGTACAAAAAGAGACAAATAGACCAATGGATCAGAATCAAATACCCAGAAATAAAACCACACATATGTGATCAACTAATCTTTGACAAAGGGGCAAAAAACATACTCTGGAACAAGGATAGCCTTTTCAGTAAATGGTGCTGGGAAAACTGGATCAAACCATGTAAAAAAATGGACCAGGACAACACCCTCACACACTGTACAAAAATTAACTCAAAATGGATAAAGGACCTGGAAGTGAGACCTGCAACCATAAAATACATAGAAAAAAAACTGGGCAAAGCCCTTCATGAAATTCACCTCAGAAATCCATTTTAGAAAACAACTATGGCTGGCAAAAAAATGAAGGAAAATATAAACAGCTGGGATTATATCAAACTAAAAAGTTTCTGTTCAGCAAAAGAGACAATAAACAAAACAAAAAGAAACCCAACCGACTGGGAGAAAAAATTTTTCCCTCCAGACAAGTGACAAGGGTCTGATAACAAATATTCACAAAGAGCTCCTACAGTTCAACAAAAACAAAGAAAAAAAACCATTCAAAAAATGGGGAGAACTAAAAAGACATTTCACCAAAGAGGACATACAGATGGCTAATAGGCATATGAAAGAATGTGCCACATCACTAGTAATCAGGGAAATGCAAATTAAAAACCACACTGAGATACCATCTTACGCCAGTTAGAATGCCCATATAAATATAACGGACAAGTGTTGGCACTGATGTGAAGAAAAAAGAACTCTCTTACACTGCTGGTGGGAGTGCAAACTTGTCCAGCCACTATGGAAAACTGTGTCTCCACAGTGACCCTCAAACAATTGAAAGTGGAATTACCATTTGACCCAGCAACCCCACCCAGAGGACATGACAACACTAATTCAAAAGGACACCTGTACGCGCATGTTTATTGCAGCTCTGTTTACAAATGCCAAGATTTGGAAACAAACCAAATGCCCCCAAACCAATGATTGGTGGAAAAAAATGTGGTATATATACACAATGGAATACTACACATCAATTAAGGAGGACAAACACATGTCATTCGCAGCAACATGGATGGAACTAGAAAGACTCATATTAGCAGAAATAAGCCAAAAAAAAAAGAGAAATACATGGTCTCACTTATATGATGGATATAGGGAAAAACAAACAAACGAATAAGAAAAAATGAAAACAACCAATGGGACTGAACTATGGAGTGAGAGAGGAGGAGGGGGAAGAAGTCGGGGGAGGTGAAGAGTACAAAAGAGTAGGATGGTTAACAGATGTTAGTGAAGTGGGAAAGGCCTGAGGTAGACAATAATGCAGTAATGTAATGTAAATATAAATACACATATATATGCAAATTAAAAATTTTTAAATTAAATTTAAAAAAATAACCATTAAAAAAAACAATATTTGACTCCAAAGCTCATAGTACTGACTCTCTGATCTATTCTGTCCCAGTTGCTATCTTGTACTACTCTCCCCTTCCTCTGGTGGTGACTGACAGAACTTCTAATAAAAAATTTGGGTGATTCATGGGGGGGGACACCTGAATAACAAAATGTCTACCACATTTCCAGGAACATTTAATAGTCCCTCAGCAAATAGTGGTTAAATGATGAATGGACAATAAATTAATATGAATCAATGAAATAATAATTTATAAATGTATATCAAAAGATTAAAAAATCACAATAGCTCTATATCAGAGTTATTAGAGAAACATTCTCCAGGAAATTTTTCTCCTTTCTAGAGTGCTTCAGGGAGAAACTTGACAATGGGAAAAATACTTCTACTTCTGAAAATCCACACTAAATGATGCTATAAAATTATACTGATGCTATTTGGTAAATAACTAATAAATATTCACACCATTTTGTACAATTTGGCACAATTACTAAAAATTGGAGCAAGGAAATAAAGAGACAGTGATCAATGTATTAGACCACTAACCAAACAGTAACAGCAATAGATAAAACCCCACTTATTTCTTCATATTATTATTTCCTTCCTTACTATTTTCTTATTAGTATTTGCTTTATGATTATTGGACACTTACAATGTGCAACCTTCATCCCTATGTGTTCTGCAAATATGCAAGCAATAATCCACCCATGGTTTCATGAACCAATCTTGTCTTTGTCTCCTTTCAGTTATTTTAGGAACTCCCCGAAAATAAAACTGAAAACAAAAGGCACATCCACCTCAAATATCTGTGGGATTCATTGCAGGAATATAAATGGAATCTTCAGACCATATGTCTAATTATAAATTAAGGAAACAAAATGTAAATAAATTTATTTAAGTGTTCCCATACTCAGCAATTCATACTCATCTCACATTCTTAAACTCTTATAATAGTCCCATATGCTCATAATTATGAGAAGCCCCTTTAAAACTTAAAGTCCTTGGAGTTCTTAAATTTCTACACAGACATGGCAGTGTGGAAAAAAACAAACTTTGGTTCTCAGTCCTAAGTCTTCCTCTTTTCCTAGTTTCAAGTCCCAATACAAGAAGCCTTAGGGAGATGAACATGAACTTTGAGGTCCAGATGTCCAGGCTGTTCACACTTGAAACAGTGTGGCCCTCAGCTCAAGCCGAGAGCATGAACCAAGAGTATGTCCATGTGAGGACAGAACTAAGGAAGAGGGTAAGTGTGCCAAGGAAGAGGACTCCAGTCATTTGAACAGTGTCCTCTCCAGATAATATTATTCATGTACAATCTGAAAAAACATAGATGTTATCAACTTACCAATGAAGAGAATTATAATGTAGATAATTAACTACATATTGGAGTACAAAATGCAAAATTTTAAAAGTACACAAAATTCTTGCTCTTCTATATTATGATGCTATCGACAGGACATTTAAAATGAGTTCCCAAAAATCAAATTTTTCTCTGAAAGTGGGAAATGTTGCTGTCACCTGTTACAAAAGGAAAGCCTGGCATTTCATGTTCTTGCAATGTGCCTGGCTGACTCACAGCACCACTTCAACCATCCTGTCAATCCACACAGTACTCTAACTGGTAGTGTCCTCCTGTCTGCCCTTGGATAGACATCATAGGCCTTGCATCTCCATGGGAATGTTGTTGACTAAAAGGGAAAAGAGGTAGGTGCAACACCAGGGATGCTGCTCTCAGCCCCACTCATCCTAAGTAAACACTCAAGTGTTAGCTTTGTTCTTAGTTGTCAAGAAATCCTTCTTTAGCCACAATTCCATACAAACACACACATACACACACATCCATATATGCATACATACTTTCTTATACATGATGTCACTGACTTCCAGCACAAAAATGAAAATTCAGTCTTTATTCCAATGTAAAGAAGGTTCTTACATGGTGAGGTGCATCACAAATTATCTAGAAGTTCTTTAACTAGGTGGATTATCAGACTTTTTTTCACCTAAAGTATGTCTTTCAAATAGCTAATCAGAAAAAACCTTTTCCATAACAATTTATTAAAACTGAACAGTTACAAAAATATTCCTAAAAGTTCATTGTTATATTTAGCAAATTAAAGTAAATACCTTTCGATAGCCATAAAAAGTTGCAAAAAAGCTTTATGATAGATAACCATAAATAAAGATGTTTAGGTCAAACTTGTATAAGCTCTGGAGTTCCTATACACTTAGGTGATATTAAACAATTAGTCCATCTAATTGAGATAATTATTCTTTCTGAAAGAAAGATATTAACTTTGTCTTAATTATCTAAAGTTTCTAGGTTTCTTGTTTTCTAGTTTTCTACCCCTTCTCTAAGTGATCATGGACAAGTCACTGAATAAATCTGAATTCATTGGTTAAAACAAAGTTGAAGAAATTACCTACTCCTCAAAGAACTGTTGAGACTGCAAAGTAATAAAGATGAACATGTTAAGAATAGGAACCAGGAGGGTGAGCACTTTAACCTATAGCTCATTTCTTTCTTCCTGTTTCCTACTTATTAACAGCCTTCAAAACTGTTCAACATTAAGATCAGTTGATGAGCCATTTTATGAACTCACCCCACTGCAATCCCACTCATTGAAAAAAACTCCAAAGTGAAACAGAATGGATCCCTTTTCTAAAGAAACCTCTACATTAGAATACTAAAAGCTTTCCAGACTTCCCAATTTACCTCTACTCTCTCTCCTTCACATGTGAATTCAGGTGAGAGCAAGTGTACATTCAAGTTGATCTATTCAGCTTCATTTCTAAAATTTGGCACAGCACAATATTCCTGGATGGACACTAGTAGAGAGGGTGATTAGTGCTATTTTCAGGTTCTGTTAGAGAAAAAGAATTCACAGTGCTTTGGAAGATATAATCAAACAACAGAAGAAATTTCCTGACACTAGGAAGTGTTCAACCCTAGAAGAGCAGGACACAAGATGAGATGTAATATCTTCCTTTATTTGAATAGAACTTAAATAAAATGAAATGAACTAGACAAATAGATGATAATGATCATTCAAGATTTCCTCTTGAGGCTAGTACTCAATTCCCGTTATCATCTGTGGGTCAAGAACTCTGAGTTGCTTACTTAATATTTAACCTCTAAGAAAATCACCCCTGCCTCTCATCTAAAATCAATAGCAATGTATTATCATTATTATGTTGGCCTCTCTTTTATACCAAAGTCACTAAATTGGTCTTCATGCAAGAATCCAGGTACAGGAAGAGAGAGTCCTAAGAATAGATTCTCAAGCATCTCTTCTCATTTATTCCTTAAGATGGCAGTAGAATGCCACATGCTTTTTTTCTCAGCTTTTTCATGGCTTTCTTCATATCAGCATTTCTGAGTGTGTAGATGAGGGGGTTCAGCATAGGTGTGACCACTGTATAAAAAACAGAGACTATCTTGTCCACAGAGAAGCTGGAGAAAGGTCTCAGGTAGATGAATACACAGGGCACGAAGATCAGGCTGACCACTGTTAGGTGGGAAGCACAAGTAGACAGAGCTTTGATCTGGCCTTGGCGGAAGCGAGTCCTCAGGGTGAGCAGGATGACTGCATAGGAGAAGAGCAAGACCAAGAAGCAGACAAGAGACAGGAGACCACTGTTCGAGACCATCAGCACCTCTATCACATATGTGTCTATGCAGGCTAACTTGATGACCTGGGGGACATCACAGTAGAAGTTGTCTAGTTTATTGGGGCCACAGAAGGGCAGCTGCATGACCAGTATAACCTGTGTGATAGAGTGGATGAAACCCCCACACCAGCAGGCTATAACCAACTGAAAGCAGAGCTGACGGTTCATGACTGTCAGGTAGTGCAAAGGATTACATATGGCCACATACCTATCATAAGCCATGGCTGTCAGAAGAAACATCTCACTGGCTCCAAGAAAGTGCAGAAAGAACATCTGGAACAGGCATCCTGGAAAAGAGATGGTCTTGCCCTGATGGAGGAAATCTCTTAACATCTTGGGAATAGTAACACAGCTCAGACATAGATCGATGAAGGATAAATACCCCAAAAAATAGTACATAGGAGACTGGAACAGATAAGAATCAGCTTGCACTGTTACCACTATCAAGAGGTTTCCCAGGACAATACCCATGTAGAGCAAGAAAAATATTAAGAAAAGAACTAGCTGCAACTCCCGAGAGGATGATAGGCCCAAAAGGACAAATTCTGTCACTGTAGAATCATTTTCTTTTTTCATCAAGTCAAAAGTATCAAGTGACCTAGATAAAGAATTAAGTTGGGACAAGAAAGATTTAAGTTAGACAAAAGGCAACATGTATACACACATATACACACAAAATCATGTAGCCTGTCTAATTTTATAGAATCGTATTTCACAATCAAAAAACTTAAGCAAGTTCTGTGGGGTAGCAAATGCACCTTTCTGTACAGAAGCAGACCAGTTTACATCCCTCCCAACTCCTCAGTCCTGTAATGTTTTTAATTTGCATTTACACACACTGGGATGGGAGATAGTGACCTGACCAGGAGGTGATAAGGGCACAAGCATCATTCCACTTTTTCATAAGCAGAATTATCATATCTTTTAAAGATAAGCGTTCTGGAATGAAGTCTCTAAAGCAACACCCAGAGCTACCATTCACCAGGGTCCTTAGATAAGGTATTGAAACCCAGTTTGATTCTTTTTCATTCATTTCAATATAGACATAAACCTCTCAAGATTGGTTTGAGAGTTATGTATAATCTGTCCATGAGTGCTGCATACATACACACACACAAACACACACAAAATGACTAAGTCTCTCAAAGTGAGGAACTATTTCTTATGCAATTTTGTACTCACACCACAGTGTTTACTGCATCATAATTTATCAAGCTGAAGGAAAGAAGTTCTGTACTATGAGTTGTTATTTTGTATAAATGTTGGTAATTATTATATATGCGCATGTTAGAAAGCAAATAATTTAGGAATGACTAAAGGAAAATATGTTTTTTGGCTTTATTAACTCAGGTGACAGAGGTTGGGATGTTAAGGTAAAAATAAATAAAATCATTGCCTCTAAACTTTAGGATGGGATGGCATTTAATCACCAAAAGGTACTGAGGGATATGTCCAGTAACTGAAGCATGTACAAAAGAAGCTCACTATGACCCATTTTGTAGGAAAGGATAAGGGAAATCAGGATTATGCTGCTTTTTGAATTTTCAACAATGATGGGAGCAATTAAAAAAAATAAAGCGTACATTAAGACATGTTTATACATCTTCTCCTACTCTACAATAACATTCACCACCTTCCCACCCAACATTAGGAAGATACCTTAGATAACAAATAAAAAAGGAGGCAATATTGACACATTCTTCCCTTGAAGTGGTTAATAATTAGCAAGTGTTCTGTCTAGTTTTAGGGTATTTTTAGTCAAGAACCAGCTCTAGACAAAATTTTATGTGAGACAAAATAAAGAACTTTTCCTGTCCCTAGTAACCTCTTCCATATCTGAATTGTTTCTCTCAAATCATTCAGGGAAAGTCACCTGTTATTTACACAAATCATTCAGGGAAAGTCACCTGTTATTTATACTAAGTATCAGGGATTTGTATAGATGTGGCAGAAAAAATTCTAATTTAAAAAATAAAGTCTTTGTTCTGAGAAATCTCAGAACAAAATTTCAAGATACAAAATTTCAAGATAAACAGTGGGGATGTTTAGGGTCAGGGAACTTTTAAATATCTCCCTCATACCAGACTGTAGCCATCCTCTTCACCTGTCTGGAGAGCCAGATGCATACGTGGATCTAATTTTGCTATCCAGAGAATTCCCAGGACATATGTAGTGAAAAGAATCACCTCAGTTACTAGAATCATATGGAAAACAAAACAATGCAAAAAGAGACAGAAAACCCTTTGCTGACATATATACAGCCCTACTTGAGCTCTGACACTGAAAATTTTCTAATCTTCCTTGGCTATAACAAGAAGTATAAGTTTTCATATTGAAATGACATTTTACAGTTCTTTACAGTTATCCAGAATGTCTAGTTAGCAAAGGTCAAACTTTTATCAAAACCATAGATCTAATTTCAAACTTCAACTTGGGAAAACTGAAATATAAAAAACTGGGATATAAAAAAGTTTAAAGCAAGGATTGTGAAAATTAGGAAAATGTTTGAAAAAACAGAATCCAAGGAACTATTACAATGTATACCTGAAAAACAATGTGATTTATCCAGTGTGAAGGCATAATAAACAAAGGATAACTATCTGTATTGTATACTTACTTCCATAGGACAGATAAAGAATACTAAGCTTGTAATACAATAGTGTATGACTTTAAGAAATTAAATCACAGACATAAAAATGTTTTGTAGTAATTTGGATCATAGTATATTAACTTTTATTCAACCTACTCTTACTCATTTGGTTTTAATATAATCTGTTTAAAGTCATTAAATAAGTTGGGGGAATTTAGTACAAAAATATTTTTTGATAGCTCCTAGAAAACTATTGTAATAGGATTTAACTAATAGTGATATCAATAGCTTTAAATTTCATAAGACAAAAGTTGCCACCCTGTATTTCAGGTAATTAGTGGTAATAAAGGTATGACTGTATTCTGGTTATTTTGGATTTTCTTACTAACTCAAGAATAACTTGAGAACATATTATCAATAAATAGGGAGCATTCATTTTCCATGTTAATAAAATTGACATGGTTGGTAGAAACATTTCTAACTTTATGTTTCTGAAGTTTCTGACCACAGTAAGAAGTTGAGTGTATGTGTATAGCTATTTGTAATGAATGTAAAGAACTCTGCACCATCAGCAAGAAGGAATGTCTGTTTCCTACAAGCAGCTCCTACTACATCATTTCCCAGGTAAAATCACTGGCAGAAACTAAAACCCTATTCCATCATCATATCACTTGCTGTAGAATCAGAACCTACCTGTGTATCATGTTTCATATTCTAGGAATAACCAGAGTTTGCATATATCAATAAAAAATGTTTTTTAGCAAAATGAATTAAAAGAATTGAAAATAAGAATGAAAAATTTAAGTCTTTATGGGAGAACCCAAAGGCCCAGGAAGGAAAAAAGACAAAATCAAGCTTTTTAAATAATCAAAAGCCAAATTTGCCAGTTGAGCAGCTATTTTGGAGTTTTTCTAATCAAGGAATCAGAAAATACCAAGAAAAGGAGTAAAGTTTTCTTGATGGGATTATGGGATTTTTTCAAACAATATTATATATTATACTTATCTATTTTCTACTTATTGTCTGTGTTGAAAGTATTATCAGAGGAAGAAATATGACCTCAAGAGTAACAGAAAGTGATTTGCTAGATGAAGTTTAAACATCATGTGAACTCCTTTCAGAGATGTATCTTATGATTTCTAATGTCTCCTGAAATACCAAGAAATGAACCTATTTACTGAAGATGATACTCATGAGAGTATTTCCTACTGAAAAGAGCATAATCTTCCTCCTGTAGACATTTTGACGTTGAAATACTACATTTTAATTTGAGGAAAATGAAGATCTAGAAAAAAGCAGCTGAACTAATCCAAGTGGAAAATAGGAACTAAGAGGGACAGGAATTAGGCAGTCTTAAGACAATATAGCCTTGGGCCGGGCACGGTGGCTCGTGCTCATAAGGTTCC
Organism: Uropsilus gracilis; assembly: GCA_004024945.1. NCBI lineage: Eukaryota > Metazoa > Chordata > Mammalia > Eulipotyphla > Talpidae > Uropsilus > Uropsilus gracilis. Next base: position 23,324 of record PVHY01015746.1, on the reverse strand, counting down.
ACCTATGAAGCAGCGGGGCTAGGGATTGCGGTTCGAGTCCCGCCTGGGGCCCGTAGCGAGACCTAGTTCCAAAAAAACAGCTGGGCATGGTGGCGCGCGCCTGTAATCCCAGTTACCTGGGAAGCTGAGGCTGGGGGTTGCTTGAGTCTGTAGTACTCTGTAGTACCCTGGGCAACGAGAGGCTACGGTTACAAGGCCAAAAATAGCGAGACCTAGCCTCAAAAAATAAATAAATAAATAAATAAATAAATAAATAAATAAATAAATAAATAAATAAATAAGTAAATAAATAAATAAATAAATACGTAAATAAATAAATACGTAAATAAATAAGTAAGTAAATAAATAAATAAATACGTAAATAAATAAATACGTAAATAAATAAGTAAGTAAATAAATAAATAGATAAGTACGTAAATAAATAAATAAATAAATAAAGACAATATTGCCTATGGCCAGTGTTTTCTCTTACATAAAGTTGATTCAGTATTACACAAGTCTTGCAATTGCATTCCAAGATATCACCATTCCTATAATCCCCTGATGCGATGAGAATTTCACTGTTGTATGAATGCAAGTGTATAAACTGAGAACAATAAAACCCAAATGAAATCTTAGATTAAAAAATAATGAATGTCAGAGTACACAGAGAAAGAGTACAGACAAGAGTATAAAATTGGTTTCAGAGACAAGAAGAGAAGCAACAGAAATGAATGGGGCTTTGAATATATGTATTTCAGAAACTTACATCGTTGTGTGTCAGGAGCTATGTGGGTTCAAGGAAGGAATAAGTTACACTGCTATTCATCCCACCAGTCCTGTCCTCACAGTGTCTCACGCCAGGAAAATGAGAACTTCACAGATGACTATCACGGTTGCCCAGTCTCTGTCCTAATGTTCCCTAAAAGCCAGATCCTAAATGAGGGCTGGTTGTACCAGGTGGAAGGGCCTCCTGTCCCTTGGGCTATGGCTCTGTATGAGGTGTTCATGGTCCATATGCCACTGCTCAGCCTAATGAGTCCTGGGATTCCCCAGGCTGCTGTTGTTTGAGTTGTCTGAATCTTAGTCTTGCTAGAAAGATGACCTTGTGGCTTGCAGGTAAACAATCAGAACCTTACTGCATAACACAGCCCAGCCTTTTTATCCACTTTGAGTTGATTTAAATGGCACTTTTTTTCTGCTACCAACTTAGCAGGCATTATTAACCTGTACCTGAGTGAAATGATTCTCTCTAGCCTATCTCAATCATGAATGGGTTAGGTTGAAAATTAGCAAGCTAATCCTGGAGCTTTAGAAACAGAGACTCTTCCTCCAAGGTGTGATGGAATATTAATGAAACACCTGAGTCTCAATGACACCTTCTAGCACTTACCTAGCTGGTGCCTATGTAGCCAGAAAACAGAGCTGCTGCTATTACTAATTGAATAGTATTTATAAATGTTACTGCTAAAATATAGTTTTTAAAAGTCATAAAAATATAATTCTCAACTAGTTGATGAGTATATCAAAACTTTATTTAATGTTTTCATAAAGTGTCCTCCATGATAAATCTGATTGTCTCAAATATGAAACCAGTTCAAAAGAGAATATAAAAAATGTGATTTTGTGTAATAAGAAATAAAATATTACCATGGTAAGCTAAAAGGAATCATGTTATCAGAAATAAGCCAGAAAGAAAAAGAGAATACAGGATGGTCTCACTTACATGAGGACTACAGGGAAGACAAACAAATGGACGAGAAAGATAAAAAAACTGCCAATGAAATTGAGGCATAGAGCAGGAGAGGGGGAGGGGTAACGTGGGGGAAGGAAAGGGGAAGCCAAAAGAGATAAAGATGTGTGTGCATATATGTGCAATCAAGGAAAAATATTAAATTTAATTTGAAAAAAGAAATAAAATATAATCAGAAATAAAATGTAAGTTACATGTAAACCAGTTAATGTCCTAAAGGGCAAAACAATGCTAATTTGGGGGATTAGCTTTTCTACTACATCAAAAAGAAAATTAGCATAACTTAATTGTTTTTTACTATATCCAACTATATGGTTATACAGGTCTGAAATTTCATAAACAGTAATTAGCAAATTAATAAAATTACATTCTCCTAGAGTTAAATGAGCCTAAGTGACCTTATTAAACAGTATTTTAACATGACATTAAAAAGATCACATGCATATTTGGATTCCATGTTAAGGTGAGGGTTGGAAGTATAATACGCTGCCAGGAGGGTCTTACCAGGCATTTGTCTTTTGGAAAAGGAAATCTCTCAGCAATCCAGTGGAAGACTTTTCCCTTTCCTGGTGAAGGGACAGGGAAGAATAACAAAAAGATGAGGTTTATGTCTGTAGCATAGGGTCTTGGCTTAGAAGACTCTAGCCCCAGAGAAATCAGTATCTCATGTCACATCTCTACCAGCATTGCCAGGGTCTCTGACAAGAGACATGTCTACCCATTAGAGTCACAGTTGTCACGAAAGCTCAATCTACCGATTTTCACGAAGAATGAACAGCTCTTTCTTCATCTTCCACTCTATAAAAATGTACTAGTCATATCACTTTACCCTAAGACATTCTGTCTAATACAGTAGTTAACATTCCACCATTATTGGGTTTTCAATAAACTTAGCTAGACAATTAACCCAAAATAAATTTTTTTCTTAGAAAAAAATTATTTGCAGATACTTTGAACTAAAATGTTTACTTTCCTTTAAACTTCTATAACTTTGTTCTATCTCAAAGTTTGTCTTTTATCATTTATTTCATATCCTGATACAAGCACACATTTATACTTTATTCTTCTTTGTTCTTAATAAACAAAAGACATATCCATTAATTTACATATACATTTGTATTTAACTGCCACCCATATTAATTACAACTTTTAACCAAAGTAATTGCTATAAATTGAATGTTTGTATCTCTTCAAATTTTGTATATTGAAACCTAACCCCATGTGTGATGGTATTTGGAGGTAAGGGATTTGAAAGGTGATTAAGTCAGGAAGGCAGGGCACTCAAGAATGGGATTAGAGCCATTATTAAAATCAGACCCCAGAGAGTTCCCTGAACCCTCCATGTAAGTAAGGACACAGGAATGAACAAGAAGGCAGGTCTTCACCACACACTGAATCTGCCAAGACCTTGATCTTAAACTTCCCAACATAAGAAATAAAATTCTGTTGTTTCTATGTCACTCCCCCCAGTCTATGGCACTTTTGTTATAGCAGTCAGAATGAACTAACACAATAACTATTATTGTACTTACATAAAAAAGGTAGTTGATATTTGAGAATTTGTTATTACAAACATCTCAACAGATACGTAATAAAAACACAGTTTATGAACCCCTAGTGTCACAGTCCTCTTACATACTTCTTAAAGAGGCAAAAGTAAACATTTGTCTTAAAATGGTGTAAAAGATATTAAACACCCTATCAAACCTAATAACCATTCTGCAATCCATAACAATAGAAGACAAAACTATGCCCAAAAATCAATGTTTTTGCATTCTATCTCATTATAACATGTTATGAGTATGCAAATATCTTTATTAATTACTTAATTAGTTCAAGGTCTTAAAGGTAACCAAAAATATTGGAAATTAGGTTTAAAATGGTACATTACATAGCAATACTACTTTTTATAACATAAGAAACAAAATCAATTTATTTGAATGTCTAATGCTATATATACAGAAATAATGTAAACATATCTGATCATTGAATTCAGTGTAACATATTAAATCTTGACTAACTAGTTCTTCCATGTGAAAATGAATTATTTTATAAGCTAAATTTTCCTTTATAATGATAATTTTACCAGATAATTTGTTTCCCTGGGTTTTAGTCAAATTATTTTGATTTTATTTCATTTTATTTATTTTAACTGACATGATATAGGGATACCCCTATCATTGTTACTACCACAGTGTGCCTATCACCAACTCATGCACATCTCACCATGGCACACCAGTGTACTTCTTTTCCCAACACAGTAAAATCTTACCCAAAACTAAAACTCATATTTGTGTTATCTTTCAAGATTTTATTAAAATAATAGCAAAAATACAATTCTTTCTAAGTCAAAAATGGTCAAAGATTCATTATGAATACCTGAATTTGGATTCTAACATATAAATGTTTCTGAATTGTACTTTATGTCAGAGGGTTTTTTTTTCCTTAAAATTTTAGCACATTTAAATTATTAGAAATTCAATTTCCTTCTTCTCTGGAAATTCTTTCCATTATTTTAAATTTATGAGCACATTTATTCTCTACACCCAATTGTAACTGGAGTTCCATTAAATTGAACAAACTTTATACCCAATTGTAACTGGAGCTCCATTAAGTTGAATACGTTTATTATTCAAGTGTATGACTTCCTTTCTAGAGAAAAATGTTTTAGGATCAAATTTTATTATAAAATATTTTCTACTTTATAGAAGCACAGAGACTTTCAGATGTAGTTTACAAATTCTGCTGCAAGAACATATATGGACACAGATAACATATGAACACTTCGAGAGAAAAAAAAGTTAGCAATGAATGGAGACAGTCTCCTGGGATGCATTTTTTTTTTTAAGTTAAGCTTTTACCCATTATTCAGACTTAGTATGTACAGATCAGATGCATCTGTCCCCTATTACCTCCTGTTTACTCTGGAATTCTGAAACACCAGCATAAACCAAATCACAGAAAGATGCCTGTGTTCTCCTTCACTTTTGAAGATTTCCGGACTTTTAGATGCAAACATTGGGCACTCAGACACAGGATCCCTGTCTCTAAATAGAGAGAAAGAGAGCAGTCAGAGATTTTTGCTGAAGACAAGATTGCTGACATGTCCTTTCTCACCAAAATAGACTAGATTTCAGATTCTGCCTGAAATATATTAGCACAGGAATAACAGGTCGTACCAGTTCCAAACAGCAAGCAAGCTCTTAGAGACACGGGTTTTTCTAGTTTTTTTAAAGTACAGACATTTTCGCAAAAAGTGAGTAAGCTTTCACGTTTGCAAACTCTGAAAACAAAACTCATCTTTCTTTCCTGATCATTAAACAGTAGGAGCCAGATCAGCCACGGAGACATAAAGTCTTAAAAGCACACCCTATGACGATTCCTCATCTAAGGGCTGCTCTTAGACCCTCTGCATATTTTCCAGACAAATAGATCTTGACAGTTTAACTAGATGGGCTTATCATATTATTCTTTTTTAATTAAATAATTTATTTATATATAAATTTCACATCTTTGTCATCTCGGGGGTTCACCCCCTCCTTCTCTGACCTTTCCCACCCTGTCCCAGCCCCCTACCCCTGAATTGTGTACTTTAATTTGATTGTTAGCTTGTTTCATGTTATTCTTTATTCTTACCCTTTTTGTGTAGTTTCCAGGTTTTTGATAATTTTTTAATATAGTAATATCTAATTATATAAGTGACTATAAATTCATTATGAGCAGGAAGTAATGATTAACCATACATAGGTAATGTAAAAAGTTAGATTATATGCTTCTTTTATTTATTTTTTTAAATTATTTATATATAAATTTCACATAGATTATATGCTTCTTAATTGCAAATTAGAAGGCAGAATATACGAATAAAAATTTAAATTTAAAAAAATGAGGCAATTTTATAAGTTGCTAAATGATTGTATTGAACAATGATTTTATTGAACAGTATTTTCCAAATTTCAGTACATACACCAGTCCTGAGACTTGTTCTGAAAAAAAAAAGAGAAAGAAAGAAAGAAATGAAAGCAAATGACTGCACTCAGTTAAGTTTGTGAATTATTTCACAATACTATCTGATTTAAGAGATTCACCAGACATCTTAAATACTAAAACCTACTAGGGAAAACCAGGTCTATTAACTATTCAAACTAGTATTTGCCACTTATATTGGAGCACTACACTTCTCTCATTAATGCTTATTATTATCTCATGGAAATGTTCTCATAGGAACAGGTATTTCATTCTGGAAATATTTATTGAGGTGCAAGTGCATGCTCATGACTGTACCAACAGCTGAGGTGTCTATGGTTTTGCAGGGAAGAGATACTATCCCTCATAGAAGCTAGAAAATGCATGAAATATTTCAAATTCTGACAACTGCTATGAATGAGCAAAACAGAGTAATGTGATAGAGAGCAAGTGAAGGCCAACGTTAGATAGAGTGACGACATAATTCAGTGAACAAGGCAGGGTCTGAGATGAGTTTATGCAGATAGCCAAAATCTTACATATTACAATGGAATTGGTGCATGGTGAGGAGTTTGAGTTAGAGTCTAAGAAGAATGGGAAGAAATTGAAAGTATTTTGTAAAGCCTACGCTATGATTTCATAAATATTTTTAGAATTTCACTTGGGACAATCAAAAAGTGGGAAATGAGAAAGCAAATAGCTAGCAGTTTTCCAAAAATAGTCTACATTAGGGTATCTGGAAAGGATTAGAATAGAAATATTTAATGATTTTAAAAGATTGAACATTTTTAAATCATGGACTAATGTGAAAGCAGTAGATGTGACATGATGTTGACAAATTAAGACTGTTTTTAAAGGTGACAAAAATTGTCTTAATTTATATTACTGGAAAAATAATTGTATATCTAATATCAGTAGAAGAAAAAGATATAAAGCATCAAAATGATATGAAAATGCTGGATTTTTCCAGTAGTCAAAAACCAGAGGTGATCATCAAAACACTGGAGTATCAAATCTTTGATTTCCTTGAGAGAACTCCCAATCTTAACAAATTTGGGGTTTATTTTAGCAGCTTTAAAGAGAAAACAGGAGTTAAAGACCAGGGTTTTCCTGGATGAGGAATGAGCTCCCTCTAGGATCTAATTTTCATCATAAACTGAGACACGAGAAGTAATATCTTTAGGATAAATGAAGATAAATGAAAACAGAAGTCAGCATCCTCCTCACCCCAGTTTGAGGAAACCGTAGGAAAAGTTGTCTCAGAAACAATAGTTAGTCAGGGAGGGGTAAAAGTGAAATTCTTGAAAAGTTGAGACCACAGACATATTGACAGAGGTTGCAAATCTGGGTATATACAATACTCAGACTGCCTTTACTTAAGGATATCCTTAAATAGTGTCCAAGGGGCACTAACAGACACGAAACCAAATACCCCATGGAGAAAGGAATTTTCTTCCTCATCTTACAGAATCACCACAGAAGAAGCCAAAAATAGTCTTACTACTTTTTTATTGCTACTATAAAATAACAAATTATCACAAATTCAGTGGTTTAAACAAATAAATTTACTGTTATCATTCCTTAGACCAGAAGTCTGACAAGTTCTTACTGGGTTAAAAATAAAAGTGTAGGCAAAAAGAGAAATATGGGATGGTCTCTCTCTCTCTCTCTCTCACACACACACACACACACACACACACATATATATATCATCATTGTCTACCCCAAGATAGATATATATACATATATATATATGTATGTATACATATATACAGATATATATGTGTGTAACTAATAAAATAATTTTTAAGATAAAAATAAAATTGTATCCTGGTCTTTTCCAGTTTTTAAAGATTGCCCCCTTTTCTTTGCTGATAGCTCCTATTCACCATTTTTAAAGCCAGCAAAAGGAAGGAGAATTTCCTTCCTTTTCAACTTGTGTAACTAACTTAGACCAACCTGGATAATTGAGGCTAATTTCCCCAAATGAAAGTTCTTAATTTTAATCAAATCTGCAATGTTTATTTGAATATTTGATTGTGAGCCATGGACAGCTTTAAGGCCTTTATTTTACCTTCCACCATATGCAATAAAATAATGTGTATAACAGTCAACACTGCAGACAGAAGACATAAATGCAATGAGGTCCAGTGTATTCAACATGATGTGTTGGCAGACCAGTTACAGAAACAAGGTAAGTGCCAAATGGCAGATAATATGTAAAGATGTGTAAAGATGATGCAGTCTACATACACTATGGAATCTTACTCAGACTTTTGTCTAGCCCAAACATGTTGATAAACAAATTCTTCTGAAGAAGTCTCTAGTTACATTATGTGCTTTTTCATCAGTTGATAAAAAACAATTCACTGAATTTTTAATTTTGGTAACTGTATTTTTTTACTTTCTGTTTTAATTTCTTTAATTTTTTATTTTTTTTCAAAAAAGATTTCGATATCTATTAATCAACAGGTTGACACTGCTACAAGATGAAAGTGTTCGGTAAGCAATAGTAAGCTTTAAATCAAGTGTTAAGGTGTTTTGAATAAAAGAAGTACTTTTCAATCATGTGAAAAATTTATAAGGACAAAATTAAAAATTTAAGAATTTCATGCTATTCTCTCTGCTTTGTGAGGGCTAGAAGGAGTCGATGTTAAAAGTATATGTTGAGCCATAAATTTTAAGAAGAGAAATGTTGCCTGGTTGCTAAAATCAGTAGTGGAAAACAGTAGCTTTCCCTAGCAACAAAAAGGAGAAATATGTCTGCTATGAATATAAATATCATAGAAAAGAAACATAATACAAAATATTTCTGCTCAAGAAAATTTCCCAATTTGTGAACAGAATGAGCTGTCCAGCAAATTCAATACTGATACAAATAATCTCCATGGCAATGGAAAATTCACCCGCACAATGCACACAAAGTTTGAAAGCATTTACCTTACTTAGTTACAATATGGAAGTGTTTCCACTAGATAGAATATACAAGCCAATATAACATTGGCAAGATAGGCATACCTGCCACAGATGACATTCAGATGAAAGAACTGTCATCCTAGACAATTTTTTATTAAATTTATTTTCTTACATCATTGTTCATGTATGCATTTGATTTCTCCCTTCAGATGTAGTTCCTATAGTTCTCCCACCATGATAGGATCCATGAACCACTACCACAATAGTTAGTTGTGCTCTTCCCTCCCCGGTCTTAAACCCTCTCCCACCTTTTCCCCTTCTGGATACCTCAGATCTATGGACATTTTAAAAGTTTTCTTCTTTATCCTGATCCTTTATTCAGTTTTTCTATATTCCACATATAAGTGACATCATCTGAAATCTTTTTCTCCAAACTTACTTAGTTAAACATAATCATTTCTAGCTCCATCCATGCTGCCACAAATAGCATGAGTTTCCCAGCCTTGATCACTGAATAATAACACCATTGTGTGCATATAAACCACAGCTTCTTGGTCCATTCATCTGTTTGGGGACATTTGAGATGTTTTCATATCTTAGATAATATAAATAGTGCACAATAAACATAAGAATGCAGGTTTCACTTCAAATTAGTGGGGCTTTGTCCTTTAATTTTTTCAAATTAGAATATCCTGAGGAAATGAATCACTAAACCATATGGCAGACCCATTTTTAATGTTTGAAGGAACCTGAATACTGCTTTCCATAGTGGTCCAATCAGTTTATAGTCCCACCAACATTTTAGGAGGGTTCCTTTTTCACCACATCCTTGTAAGCACTCGTTTCTATTTTGCTGTTGTTGTTGTTGTTGTTGTTGTTGTTGTTGCTGTTGTTGTTATTGTTGTTGTTGTCGTTGTGTCTGTTTTTAACATGGTGCATGCTCATAGGTTAAATAAAGGAAATGCACCTTGGGGTTTGTTTACTCTGTCTTTTGCATTTCCATTCCTAATCACCATCTACACATATAACTCAACTACAAAAATAAAAATTGATTATTGATAGTCTGAGCTCCCCACATCCCACTATTATGACTTACAAATGATCTATATACCAATTTTTTTCTCACCTACAACTAAAAAAAGTAAACATTATTATGCTCGTTCTATTATTCTGCATTAATACATTAATACACTCCATAAGTTCTTTAAGAACTAATCCAGTATCCAGAAGGCCCAGATTAATAAAAGAAGTATGTTTGGAATATTTTTATTTGGGTCTTTGCATTCAATAAAAAAGGCAGCTCATTTTTTAAAACATAGATGCAAAAAAAAAAAGATTAGAAGAATGTTGAGAATATTTTTAAGAAACTTAGAAATATCAAGTTAGAATAATACAGATGCACTAATGATAAAGAAAATAAAAAACATTCCATAAAGATATTTATTTTCTGACTAGAAATAGATCTCCATTATCTTTAAGTTGTCCCTTTTCCTCAATAGAAGAATATATAGTTGTCACCTTCCCTAAGGAACCTTACATTACAGAGTAAAGGACAATTCATAATTAACTTTGAGTTTAGGAGACACGATCACACATTCATTTTACGCAGCTACTTCTTTTTCTTCGTTCTCCCAGAGGCATCTAATCACAGAAGGTAAAGTCGGATACTGGCTTGAGAGACTAATCTGCCCAAAGGATTAATGAGATTAGCTACTTTTTTAAATACTTGAGGAACCAAGTCTCTGGAAATTCAAACCAAATATAGATAGTGAATAGAATCTTCTCCTGAACTCCATTTCAGATTAGACTTCTTTTTGTAGGAGTACTTGTTCCTTTCTGCCAAACTAAAAATTGGAAATTGCTCTCACAGTTTCATCCATACCATCCAGGATATCTCCCCTGACAAAACTCTTGGCAGTCATTGCAGAGCTAATTGTACAAAAGGAGGGTTGTTTTCAATGAAGGACCTGGGAATTCACACTTCTGATAATGAAGTTGAGAAGAAAGGGCACAGCTGACTCTGTTCCTCTCTGGCAAAGCTGCCAGGTATGCCGACATTGCATTGTATTTCTCACCTTAATTTGGAGAAATAAACCTAGTTTCTTTCTAGCCACTGTTGTGCTCAGTATCCGAGACAAAAGATCTGAAGGACAAAATCCAAGTAACTTCCATCCCTAGGCAAACTGTGATGTTGGTTATTAACTGAGGTGAGTATGAATGATTTTGTTTCCTAGAACATTTATTTGTCTAGCTTTTCCACAACTCTAAGCACATTACAGTATGCTGCTTTTTGAAAATGAGAGTTCAGTGATGACTACTAACCTATAATAGATTTAACAGTTCAGGTAGCAAGATTTACAGCAAAGGGCACCCACAGTCTTTGGCAAGCAACCTGGAGAGTCCTCTGCTGCAGTTCCAGAATGTCCTCTCAGTAACTTCCATGTGCCCTCCCAGCTCTCTCATGGGTCATATTAAGGCCTTTTCTTCTTTCTCTTTGGAAGCTAAGAAAGTGAAAAGGGCCTCAGCGGGACCTAAGGGACCAGTATATGTGCGTCTTTAAGGTTAGTGGGTCAGTTGTGGGATCTCATATCAGACGATCACTTACCACTTACCCCTGTTTCCCTGAGTCAAAGGGTTTCTTCTGCTAAAATTGGGACCATCCCAGGCAAATGTGTACATTTGTTTCCCCTAACCTGAGGCCACATTAGTCCACCACCTCCACTTTGGGGCATGGCCTTGTTCAATCCTCCCCTTCTGCCCTGCTTCAGGATCCAATGGAAATATTCTTTTTTTTCCATGTAGGAAGTTAACCAAATTAAAATTCAGTTGGAGGCAGAAATACTGATTTGTCACTTAACAAGCAATTACAAAGTACATTTGCCTAAAAGGTAATGTATTCTCTATTGAAAAAACATCAGAGATAATTAACACTTGATCTCTGTTCTCAAAGATTCAGGTAGAAACACTTTCATACAAAAAATTATCTAGAGTATGTAAATATAGTAGCTTTTAGAATATTAGTTCTTATTCATTCTAATTAAAAAATAATAACTCATTTGTTCAGTGTTGATTAAACAGCAAATGCACAAATACATTGACATGTTAATGAAGTAGACTGCACTATGCTAAGCATTGATAATAAAGAAATGAAAAATATAACCTTTGCCTTCATAAAGCTCACAGGCTGGTAAAGAGAAAGAAAAGTGACCAATTAACAGTAAGGCATAATATAAGTGTGCATACACATAATGCTGGATGCTATGGTAAAACAAAGAATTCACACATGATGGTGGAATCCAAGTTACCCCAGTAGAAAAAAAAAACAATAAATAAGTAAAACAAAGGGGAAAGAGAAAAAAGGGACCTAGAAGGTATGCACAAATAGAGAAAGAAAGCAAGTGGGAAGGAAGACAGTGAGTTGTTTGGCAGAAGGGCAGCTATTATTACTGCAACATAAGACTCAAGGGGACACAGGAAACAAGGTAAGGTTAAGTAGAGAAAAATTAGATCATAAAGGACCTTTTATGTTATACTCAATTGTTTGGACTTGAACTCATGATTATATGTATTACAGCACCACTTCACAGGCTGAATAAGGTTCTCCGGATCAGGATCCCTTTCTGATTCAGTGAGTGAATTCATCCTTCTAGATTTTTTTCTGCAGCAAGAAGATTCAGAGGGTCCTGTGTATGTGCTTCTCCATCATCTACATTCCTGACCTTGATGGGCAAATGAACCATTATCTATACAATACCTCCCCATCTCCATGTATATAATTGCATTCCTGGAAATCTGATAGGTCAATCCCACAGTTCCATATATTCTGAGACCTCCTCTCTGAGACCAAGACCGTCTCATTCACTGGTTGCTTCCTTCAGTTATATGTTTTCTTTTCCATGGGTGCCACTAAGATCTTCTTTCTCTCAACAATGGCCTTTGATCAGCATGTTGCCATCTGTCATCCTCTGCATTAAGTTACAGCTATGACTGGACAATGCTGTTTCCACCTTGTAATTTCCTCTTGTGTTTGGAGATTTCTCTGGTATCTGGTACCTGTTATTTTCATCTGCCAATTGTCTTCCTATGACCCCAATGAAATTGATCACTTTGCATGTAACTCAGGGCCAGTGATGACCCTTTCATATGCTCCTGAACCCATAACCATACTCACCAACTACACCCCAAACTCCCTCATCATTCTCAGCTTCTTTTCCATGCCCAATTCCTGTGCCTTGTTTCTACTTCCTGTGCTATAATAGCCTTCTGCACCCAGTCTGCATAAGGCCTTTACAACCTGTGGATCCCATTTGGCTATTGTGCTGCTATTCTCCGGAACCATAATGGTGATGCATATGAGTCCTCGGTCCAGTTGCTCTACCTTAATGCCAAAAATCATGACCTTATTCTATGCAATTGTGACTCCACTCTTCAAACCTTTGATTTTACAGTCTCAGGGATAAGAAAATGAAAAATGATTTTTAGAAAGTTTTTAAAAAGTTTGAAGTTTTTTTTAAAAGTCTTTGGCTACAGGCCCAGGAGGAGTACAGACAAAAATCTAGTCCAGTGGGATGTGGGTGATGTCACCACCCTTTTTCTTTCACTTATTTGTATAACCATTCCTTTGTATAATCTGTCAATAGTCACTGAACAGCTATGCTATATTAGATAAAAGTTAGCACTGAATTTTTTTTATTTATATATATTATACATCATTTCAGTCCCTGGGGGTCACCCACCACCTCCCCTTCCCACCTGCTCCAGCTGGTCCCCATACTCCCCTTGTGCAGTTTCCTTTGGTTGACCATATATTAGTGAAGCCATTTGGTTTCTGTCCCTTTCTATCTGGCTCGTTTCTGCTAGAATGATTTCTTCTAGGTACATCCAGGTTTCCATAAATTCATCAAATCTGTCATTTTTAATTGATGAGTAATACTCTATTGTGTATATATACCACATCTTTTTCATCCACTCATCTGTTCTGGGGCATTTGGATTGTTTCCATGACCTTGCAATTATAAATAGTGCTGCAATGCAAACTCATCCAGCCACTATGGAAAATAGTGTGGAGAACCCTCAAACTAATGAAAATGGAATTACCATTTGACCCAGCAGTTGCACTTTTGGGAATCTACCCAAAGGAGACCTCAATGTGGGTACAAAAGCACTGAATTATTAAGATAATTTAGACAGAATTTCTTCTCTCAACATTCTCATGGGGGAACAGAGGCAGGTCAGAAAATAGCTACCATGAAATGTAACAAATGTTCTGACAAATATATGTGCAAGTCAACACAGAATCACAAAGGAAAAATATCTACTTGGTGTTTTTGCCTTGGTTGTGGGTTGTTTGTAGGGATTATTGTTTAGAAAGCTTTAGCCAAAATATTATTGGGTGTGTATTTTGAGGTAAAGGGAAAACCTTGTAGTTCTGTTTAATTCCTAGCTACATTTCTTTTTTTAAACATGTATTATTATTGAAAGGATATTGGAATTTAAATCAGAAAATATCAATAGGAAATCAATTATTACATTAAGCACCTGTGATTGTGGCTTGTAACTTAATTTCAATAATAATTGTAATGGTATTTCCCACCCCAGAGAATAATTAGTATGAATTTTTAATGAGCTAATGAATATAAAAGTTCCTAAAACAGTCACTAACATATAGTACACAATAAATATTATTAGATCTGAATGCAAATAATTCTATTTTCTCATGTTTTTCATGAGAATTGAAAAAACCTTGAACTCTCCCTCCCACATAGAAATCATGTCCTGCTACTTTTAGAAAAGTCCTTTTTACAACATATCCTTCCAGCTTTCTTTGGAACACAGTAGATTATTTTGGAGTACATTTATGCTTCCAATCCACAAAATACCATGTGTTTAGTTGTGACTTGTTATCAGTTTGAAAACTTGGAATGATAATTTTAAATGAAAATTCACATTATTGATAAAAGACAAAGTTAAAATCACAAAGTTTCCACCATCTATAAACTATATACCATTTTGTCTACAATTACAAAACAAATTTTAAAAAATACAGATAATGATTCTCATATTAATTGTTTGCCCCTGTCACCAAGGGGTGGGTAGAAATTACAGCTGGGTTTGGCCAAGAATAAAGTTTTCTTTGTCCTATTTCAATCTTCCTCTTTGATTAATATCCTCAGGTGTCCCCAGTAGATCCTGTTACACTTCCCTCTGTCTACATTCCAAATCAACTAAAATTCCAGTGTTTGTCTCAAAAACAAAGTCAATGCACTAGCTGAAAAGAAGTGCTAATTGATCTATATACCAGTTATCCAACTTTAAGATTTCCTTACAAAATCCTAAACAACTACACTGTAATCTGAGAATGGTCACAAGCTCTCTTTCCTTCCTTTTCTCCTCCTTTCTCTCTTCTTCCTCATCCTCTTTTTTCTCTCTCTCCCTCACTCTCTCTCTATGTTCTGCTTCTAAGAGGTCATACACCTCCTTGGTTTTTGATAGGAAGAAAATTTGCTTTCAAATCAGATGGTTCCTAGAAGTAGTCTTCTCTACTGTACAGACACCATTCAGTCTGTGATTTCTTTTGCTACAAACTGAACTCTTCCCTGTCTGGGACATGCTAGTTTTATCTGATGGTATCATTAAATATATACTATATATTATAATATATGTAAATATATATAATATATAATGTAATAATATAATATAATATAAATATATACTATATATTATTATATATTATACTATATTATATATAATATATATACTATAATATATATTATAGTATGTATAGTAGATATTATACTATATATTATAATATATAATATATAAATATATATTATGATATATTATATATATGCTAAAGATTAAAAAAAACAACAAAAACTCCCTGAATGCTCTAGCTACTCTATATAAATGTTTTTACATAGCAAAATAAAATTTCACTCTTTCATGACTAGAAAATAAAATTTAGACTAAGAATGGAAAGAAACTTCCTCAGTGTTATAAAGAAATATATAAAATACATTCAGCTAACATCATACTCAGATATTCCTCTAAAATCAAGGTAAAGTAAGAGTGTCCAATTTCAACACTTCTCAACATAGTATTAGAAGTTCTAACTAGTGCAGTTAGGCAATAATAAGAAATAAAGATACCCAAATTGAAAAAGAAGAGGTAAGATCATATCTATTCACAGATGATATTATCTCATTATCTTTCTTTTATTTCTTCATTGAAGTACTTTTTTGTAACTATTGGTTTTCTGATAACATAGAGTTTCCTTTCTCAAGATGACTTTATCATATACATAGAAAACCTTAAGGGTTCCACAAGAAAACCATTTATATTAGCAAACAAATTTAATAAAGTTGCAGTATCAATGCACAAAAATCAGTTACTTTGGGGTAGATTCAAGGCAATGCTTATCAAAGTTTCTCTTTCTTTTTTTTTGGTGAACCCTCAAATAACAAATAACAAAAACAATCTGAAAAAAAGAGAAAATTTGGATATTTCACACTTTCTGAACCTATTAAATTGTTACAATAATCACAATAGTTTGGTAGTCATATAAAAACAAATTTATAGCACAAAAGTATTGAACAGAGATGGTTCCCAGTTACCTGGGTCTCCTGAGGGGATGGGAGGTAGGGGGTGCAGAGTGGTGTGCTCCTTCAGGCTTTGCCCCTGTGCAAGTACAAGGTGATTTAGGGGTCAGACAAAGTCTAGCCCCCACCCACCATTGGGCCATCGCACAGCCGCCTGGCCTGCAAGGCTCCAAAGCTCCTGGGCCTCCTCCTTGGGACTGCAGACCAAGGTGGCATGCTCCTCCTGGTTTTGCCCTCATGCTGGTATGAGCTGGTGTGCATGGGGATGGGGGATATATGATAGTCCCTCTATCTCACTCTCACTCCACTCAATCCTCATTAGGAATGAGAAGAGCACAAATAATCCAGCTACTAACATGGAAATGGATGAGGGAATGGATAAAGATCTTCAACACATACATCTCCTGGGAAGGACACAAAGGAGAACATGGAGAGAGCCACTGCATACAGAACTGGGAGACCAACTAAGGTGATGATTTATCACAGAATCACACATGCAACCTCACCGGAAGCTGGGAGTCAAAACTCCAATACAGAGATGCCTTTTAAAACAGCAAGGTGCCCCTCCCCATTCCGTAAGAGAGGAAGGTCACAGAAGTATGGCATCAGGTCCACAACAAAGCTGCAAAATGAGAGAAAGATGAGCCACACCAGCCATCTGCAGACCTGTACACATCAAGGAACTTCCCTGCCAACAATAGCTGGTAGCAAGTTCCCGTAAACCAGAGGCCAGAACTCTAAGGCAAAGAAGCAGCAAAATTGTACAGAGATCAGATTGCAGGACACAGTCAGCAATAAGGAGGCATTGACAGACTCCAACGGCGCACAAACTGACTGCTTGTTGCAAAGTTAAGACTGAAAACCTAAGCAGCATGGCTTGCCCCATCCCAGGAGCACAGACCCTCACCCAGGAAAAAGATACCACAAAGAAAGAAGAAACCAATGGACTAAACAAAGACCAACAAACAGCAAATGAGAGGAGTCTGAGTGACCAGAAGTGGGGCTAAGGGGAGGAAGGAGGCAGTCCCAGGGGTACCAACAACCATACAAAGATGACTGGTGTTTTAAGAATTTTTAAAAATATAAATTTTTTAAAAGAATAGAATAGAGAGTTCAGAAATAAAGCTTCAGTATAAAGATAAATGATTTGACAAGGATGCCAAGATCATTTAATGGGGAAAGGAAAGTCTTTTCAACTAATGGTACTGGGAAAACTGAGTATCCACACAGAAAAAAATGAGTTTGGACTGCTTTACCTTATACCATATGCTAAAATTTAACTCAAAATGGATCAAGGATCTAAATCTAAGGGCAAAACCATGAAACTCTTAGAAGAAATCATAAGGAGACTGCATTGTGACAATGAATTTTGCAATTATTCCCTGAACATGACATCAAAAGCTGAGATTATAAAAAAAAGAAACTAAACTTCTCAAAATTTAAAACTTTAGTGCATCAAAGAACACCAGCAAAAGAGTGAAAAAGTAATCCACAGAACTGAAGAAAATATTTACAAATCATATATTACATAGGAGCTATTATCTAGAATACAACTCGTATATTCAACAATATCCCAATTCAAAAAGAGACAATTTTAGAAGAAATTTTCCCAAAGAAGATCTATAAATAGCTAATTAACACATGGAAAGATACTTAACATCACTAATTATTAGTTAAATAGAAATCAAAGCCACAAATACCATTTCATACCTACTGTGATGGCTTCTATATAAACAAATGAAAACATTAACAAAAGAAAATGAGAAGTGTTGGGACACTTTGCATTACAGGTACAAATATAAAATGGTGCCTCCTCTATGGAAAATAGTATGGCAATTTCCTCCCAAAAAACTGAAACATAAAATTGCCATATGATCTTTTAACTTACTTCAGAGTGTATATCCCAAATAATAAAAGCAGGGACAGACTCAGAGTCTGTACAAAGAGCTTGTACATCAATGTTCTTAGCAGCATTGTTCACAATAGCCAAAAAGGATAGAAACAAAACAAGGCCATGGACAGATAAATGGGCTAACCTAGACAAGATATGATATATGGAATAGCTAGACCTTAAAAGGGAAGGAAGTTCTGATAGGTGCCACAACATGAATGAACCCAAAGATGTTACACATTATGCTGAGTGAAACAGTCAGAATCAAAAGAGGAAATGTATGATTTGACCTATGAGATCTTCTGTGAGAAAGTCAAATTCTTAGAGTAGAATAGCAGTCACCATTTTACTCTAAATACTGATCACCATCCACCTACAATGGACTTTGTTGTTTAGTTGGTATATACTTTCAGTTTGACATGATGAAAAATTTGATAATAGTGATGGTTGCACAACAGTATGAATATAAATGACACAATTGAATTATACATGTAAAAACTAAGATGGTACATTTTGCATTACGAATATTTTCCACAATTATATGTATAGATAACAAGAGAGAGAGACAGAAACAATGACAGAGACAGAGACTAAAAGATAGAAATCTAATTTGAAGAAGACAAATGTTTGAATAAAATATCTAAGATTTAATCAAGGCAAAGCATATTGGAAGATGAAGAAAAGGGACTGTTAAATGCAGCAAGCATGAGCATAGAGTTTATTGACAGCTAAACTAATCTTCCAGTTATTTACGGTCTTGGAACTCAAAAACTAAAGGCAGAATTATAAACATGAGGAATGAGTCTAGAAAAGAAATTTAGGGAATCAATTAATTTGCTGGATCTTTAATCTGCTTCTTTTTTCATTCTCAAAACAGATTCCAGGCCTTCAGACTTTCCACCCACTCCTTGGGCTTCTTTTCCTCTGCTTTTCCTTTCTTATCAGTGCCAACCACCTATTCTATCTCAGTTCCCCCTTCACAGTTTATCCCAGTTAAAATGCTTCCTCACTCAGATTAAATTGTTTGCCTGTAGTGCTTTTACTTTTCAAATTTGGAGTACTTTTACTTTTCAAATTTGTTTCAGTTGATAGTTTTGTAAAATAAAAACAAGCAAAATATAGAAGCACAAATCTAGCCTATTTTAAATTAGAATCACCCCTCACAACAAAAACTTTAAAGGAAGACCTAGAACAAATGGACCTAATATATATCTATAGGACACTGCACCCCCAAAGAAGAGAATACACTTCTTTTCAAATTCACATGGATCCTTCTCTAAAATTGACCACATATTAGGACACAAGGAAAACTTGAATAAAACCACAAAAATTAAAATTATACCAACTTTTTTCTCCAACCATAAAGTCATCAAACTAGAAATTAGCAATGAAGAGAAAGCAGGAAGAGTGTCCATTGCATGGAAACTGAACTATATGTTACTAAACAAAGAATGGGTAATTGAAGAAATTAAAGAAGAAATTAAAACCTACGTCAAAACAAATGACAAAGAAGACACAACATTTCAAAATGTCTGTAATTCAGCAAAAGCATATCTAAGAGGAAGGTTCATAGCAATACAGGCACATATCAAAAAACCAAGAAACTATCCAAAGAAAAAAATACCTCATCTCCCAACTCAAAAAATTAGAAAAAGAGCAACAGGAAAAAACAAAACCCAGCAGAAGACAAGAAATAATAAAAATAAAAGAAGAAATAAATAACTAGAAAACAAAAAGACTTTCCAGAAGATCAACAAAACTAAGAGCTGGTTCTTTGAAAAAATAAATGAAATTGACATGTTCCTTGCAAAGCTCACAAAGCAAAGAGAACACTCAAATAAACAGAATCACAAATGAAAGAGGAGAAATTACAACAGACACAAAAGAAATCCAAAAGATAATCAGAGACTGCTATGAACATCTATATGGAAACAAATACAACAACCTACATGAGATGGACAGATTCTTGGAAAAATACAACTACCCAAAATTGAACAAAGAAGATATAGAGAACCTAAATATTCCAATCGCAAGCAGTGAAATTGAAGCAGTCATAAAAACTCTTCATAAAAAAAAGAGCCCAGGACCAGATGGCTTTACAAATGAATTCTGCATGACATTCAAAGAGAAAATAACACCTACACCTCTGAAACTCTTCCAAAAAATCGAGAAAGAAGGGAAGCTCCCAAACACATTCTATGAAGCAAACATCACACTCATACCAAAACCAAATAAGGACAGCACCAAGAAAGAAAACTATAGACCAATTTCCTAATGAACACAGATGCAAAAATTTTAAACAAAATCCTAGCAAATCAAATCCAACAATGCATAAAAAGCATTATTCACCATGACCAACTGGGATTTATCCCAGTGGCACAAGGATGCTTCAACATCCGGAAATCAATTAGCATAATCCACCACATCAACAAAAAGAAAAACAAAACCACATGATCATATCAATAGATGCAGAGAAAGCATTCAAAAAAGTCCAGCACCCATTTATGATAAAAGCCCTTAAAAAATTGAGGATCAGAAACATACCTCAACATAATAAATAACATTATCTATGACAAACCTACAGCAAATGTCATCTTAAATGGGAAAAACTAAAATCATTCCAATTAGGATATGGAACCAGGCAAGGATGTTGTTCACTCTCTCCACTCCTTTTTAACATTGTACTGGAAGTTCTAGCCAGGGCAATAAGGAAAGAGAAAGAAAAAGACATAAAAGGGATACATATAGGAAAAAGAGAAACTGAAGCTATCATTATATGCAGATGATGTGATTCTTTATGTAGAGAACCCCAAAAAATCCAAAGAAAAACTTCTCAAAACAATACACCAGTTCAATAAGTTAGCCGGTTACAAAATCAACACACAGAAGTCAGTAGCCTTCCTATACACAAAAAGTCAAGCAGAAGAAGAAATTTAAAAAGCCATTCCATTTATCATCGCACCAAGAACAATTAAATACCTGGGAATAAACCTAACAAAATACATGAAAGAACTATACAAAGAAAACTTTAAAATGCTGCTAAAAAAGATAGAAGATATAAGGAAATGGAAAGACTTTCCCTGCTCATGGAGTGGAAGAATTAACATCATCAAAATACCCACCCTACCAAAAGCAATCTACAGATCCAATGCAATCCCTATAAAAATTCCTAGGACATTCTTTAAAGACATAGAACAAAAATTAAAGAAATTCATATGGAATAATAAAAAGACCTCAAATATCAAAAAATCTCTTGGTCAAAAAAAGAGAGAATTGGAGGCCTAACTATTCCAGACTTCAAGTTATACTACAAAGCCATAATAATTAAAATAGCATGGTACTGGTACAACAGCAGACAATCAGACCAATGGAACAGAATTTAGAGCTCAGAAATAAAACCACACATATATAGTCAAATAATCTTTGACAAAGGAGGGAAAAACTTACATGGGAAAAAAGATAGTCTCTTCAATAAATTATGATGGGAAAATTGGACTAAGACCTGCAAAAAAATGGAACAAGACAACATCCTCACACATGTACAAAAACCAACTCAAAATGAATAAAAGACTTAGATGTCATACCTGAAACCATAACATACATAGAGGAAAACTTGAGCAAAACCCTCCATGAATTACAATTCAAAAATCCCTTTCTAGAAACATCTGCAGATGGCAAAAAATTGAAGGAAAACATAAACATATGGGACTACATAAAACCAAAAAGTTTCTGTACAGCTAAAGAGACAACAGAAAAAACTGAAAGAAACCCAGCCAAATGGGAAAAAAAAAATTTGCCCTCCACAAGAGTGATAAGGCTTGTTTAATAATGCAGATCCACAAGGAACTTACACAACTAAACAAAAACAAAACAAGAAGCCCAACCAAAAAGTGGGGAGAAGAACTAAAAAGACACTTCTCCAAAGAGGAAATACAAATGACCAACAGGCACATGAAAAATTGCTCAACATCACTAGCAATCAGGAAAATGCAAATCAAAACCAAAATGAGATACCACCTTACACTAGCAAGAATGGCCCACATCAAAAAAACAGTCAACAAGTGCTGGCGTGGATGTGGAAAGAAAGGAACACTTTTACACTGCTGGTGGGAATGCAAACTGGTCCAGCCACTAAGGAAAACAGTATGGAGGACGCTTAAACTAATGAAAATGGAACTACCATTTGACTCAGCAAATCGCTCTTCTGAGAATCTACCCAAAGGAGACCTCAATGTGGGTACGAAAAGACACCTGTGCTTGGATGTTTATTGCAGCATGAACTATAATAGCAAGGACATGGAAACAACCCAAATGTTCCAAAACAGACGAATGGATGAAAAAGATGTGGTATATACACACAATGGAGTATTACTCATCAATTAAAAATGACAAATATAATGAATATATGGAAACATGGATGTACCTAGAACAAATAATACTAGCAGAAACGAGTCAGAAAGAAAAAGACAGAAAACAAATGGTTTCACTAATATATGGACAACCAAATGAAAGTACACAACAGGAGTGGGGGGGACCAGCTAGAGCAGTCAGGGAGGGGAGGTGGTGTGTGACTCCCGGGGATTAAAATGATGTGAAATATATATATATAATTTTAAAATTTTTAAAGAGAATCACCCATCACAAAACTAGCCATCTCTAAGTATCAAAATGATTAATCTTTAATTTCTGCATTTTTCATGAACTGAAACAAATGATTTAAGGCTTGCCCTTGTTCATTAACCACACTCTGAAGAGCACTATCCACATCACATCTCATCATTTTTTCAATGGACTTTCTGAGAAGTCTCTAATAAGTTTTAGCCTTCACAGGTCTTTCTCTACCTCTGAATTTCTTTCTGTACCTCAATACACTATAATATTTTCATGCACCTTGGGTTGTCTTTTTTTCCTTTGATGTACCAAGTACTGATTTTACAGATAATAAAACTCACATATAACAGAAGATTGATACTTATTAAACAAATATTTTTTAAAAAACTAATATGCAATATATTTTTATCACCTTGATTAATCCAAAGTCGAATACTTGTTCTGCACCTTCAAAGACTTTAGAATCTGGGAGAAAAAAAAACAGGTAAATACACAAGCAAATATAACATAAAGCAGCTTGTGATATCCAAGAAAGATACAAAGAGGGCTAAATAAAAGTTTATACATGGAAAAGTTTCTTTGCTTAGGGGTAATGGAGCTCTTAAATGAT
>PVHY01015745.1:0-35315 GCA_004024945.1 Uropsilus gracilis | reverse complement strand
TTTTTTTTTTGAGTCTAGGTCTTGCTATTTTTGCCCGTGGAGCTGCAGGCTACTGTTGCCCGTAGACTCAAGCAATCCCCTGCCTCAGCTTCCCATGTAGCTGGGATTACAGGCATGCACCACCACGCCCAGCTATTTGGGGCTAGGTCTCGCTGTGTTGTCCCGAGCAGGACTCAGACCACATTCCCTAGCCCCGGCTACTTCGCAGGCTGATGATTACAGGCATGAGCCACCATGCCCGGCTTTCCGTGGTATCTTCCCTCTAAACAAAGAGGGTGTGCAGTGCCCTTATTGACAGGTTCTCTGTGCCAAGTTTTTGTTCAAATCTTCTTGGTGACTTTGTAGGCATCATATTTTGTTGAAAATCTCAGTTTTTGCTTTGTCAGATAACAGGATCTAGTGCTGGAGAGCATATGAAGGCTATGGCATGGGCTGAATGGAGGTAAACACTGTTGTGTGAGGAACTATGTATACTGTCAAAGAATTGGGCATTGTGGAGCAAGTTACCAATAGGGAAGCTGCTGAAAAGGAGCAAAATCCTGGCCTTTTGTATTGATAGAAATAGCATATAGAATCAATCACATGTGATAGATGGACAAGGAAAAGGGGATGGATGAAACTGAAAGTATGCTATGAGTTTGCTGACCAGATATCTGCTTGATCGTCTGATAATGTAATGAAACACTTGACCCTTTCTCCTGATTCCAATCCTATTAACAAAGTATATTTGTTAAATTATTTCCATTTACACATGGCATATTTGATACCTTTTACTCCCTCCAAAAACTCCATTAAAATGCCACTAAAGGAATTATTCAAAAAGGGCATACAAGGCCAGGCACAGTGCCTTGTGCCTGTAAGCTTCAGCCTATGAAGTGACTGGGACTAGGGATCGCGGTTCGAATCCTGCCTGGGGCCCATAGCGAGACCTAGTTCCAAAAAAATAGCTGGGTGTGGTGGCGCGCGCCTGTAATCCCAGCTACCGGGGAAGCTGAGGCTGGGGATTGCTTGAGTCTGTGGTACCCCGGACAACGTGAGCCTGTGGTTCCATGGGCAAAAATAGTGAGACCTAGTCTCAAAAAAAACCAAAAAACAAACAAAAAAAAGGCATACAATTCAATGGTACAGAAAGTGATAAGACATCAACATTTTGGCATTTTAGGAAGTGAGAAATAAATGAAAGAGTCAAAGTTGACCTAGCAGAATGAGATAGATGGGTTCTACCTGCTGAGGGGGTTATTGTAAGATGTATGAATTGATGTGCTCTTCTGAAACCAGAAAAGACTCAGCAGAAGGGGTAAAGATTGGGGCTGAGAACTGGGAGTGGGGTAGAGGGGGATCAGACTAAGACCTGTAGTACTAATCCTCACCCACCCCCACCCCCACCTCAGCTGATCCAGCTGAGTGGTTCTCCCCTACAGGAAATGGGAGATTTAGTCTCTGGGTAAATGGTAGGTGAGGAAATTAACAAAGAAATTCTTTAGATTTCCTGAAGCCAAAATTCAGTGGGTCCTAGTGAAGCCTGATAGTTAATAAACCTTGAGTTTGGAAAGTGGTTGCAATCAGCCTTTTACTTTATTTTATTTATTTATTTATTTATTTATTTATTTATTTATTTATTTATCTATCTATCTATCTATCTGTTTATTTATTTTATTTATTTATTGAGACTAGGCCACAATCCCTAGCCCCGGCCGCTTCATAGGCTATTTTATTTTATTTTATTTTATTTATTTATTTATTTATTTTAAATTTTATTTTAGAGACTAGGTCTCACTATTTTTGCCCGTGGAACCGCAGGCTCTTATTGCCCGGGGTACCGCGAACTCAAGCAATCCCCAGCCTCAGCTTCCCAGGTAGCTGGGATCAGGCGCGCGCCACCACCCAGCTATTTTTTGGGACTAGGTCTCGCTGTGTTGCCCGGAGCGGGACTTGAACCGCGATCCCTAGCTCCAGCCACTTCATAGACTGAAGCTTGCAGGCACGAGCCACTGTGCCCGGCGCAATCAGCTTTTTAATATCTTAATGTTAAATATGAGTAGATAGGCTGGCCGCGGTGGCAACGTGGCTTTAATCTCAGCCTAGCACGGGAGGCTGAGACCGGGAATCACTTGAGTCTGAGGGTTAGAGACCCTCCCCGGGCAACATAGTGAGACCTAGTCTCAAAGAATAGCTGGGCATGGTGGTGCTACCTGGGAGGCTGAGGCTGGGGATCGCTTGAGTCTGGGGTACCTTTGACAATGAGTCTTCAGTTCCCTGGGCAATATAGTGAGACCTGGCCTCAAAAAAATAATAAAATATAAAAATAAATGAGTAGACAGTTAAAAGCCATCTAAAATTTGAAGAAACTTTCATCCTGAAAGACCAAAAAAGAAACATTTGAAATCAAGGAAATAATGACAAGAGTAGGGAACTTTCTGAACATTTCAGGAGGGGGAAGAACTATAGTTCTCCTCAAACTCAAAGTGAAAACATTGTGTCTAAGATGATAATGCTTTAAGGCAGAATTGGGGAACAAAAGAGTTTGTGGGAGTTAAAAATAAATGAGTTGCTTCTTTCTACTGAGGCCTAGAGAACCAAATAGGAAGACTACTATGTACGAATCAGTGTGTATTTCTTGAATTTTGAATATAGACCTGTCCCATTGGATAAGGGATTATGTTAAAAAAGTCTTACAGGCTGGGCATGGTGGCGCACACCTGTAAGCAGCAGCCTAGGAACCCACCTCTGGGGCCAGGGATCACGGTTCGAGTCCTGCGGGGAGCACATAGTGAGACCTAGTTCCAAAAAAATATGGCTGGGTGTGGTGGCACATGCCTGTAATCCCATCTACCTGGGAAGCTGAGGCTGGGGATCACTTGGGTCCGTGGTACCCCAGGCAACGTGAAGCTGTGGTTCCATGGGCAAAAATAGTGAGACCTAGTCTCAAAAAAAAAGACGGAATAAAGAAGATTCAAGGAGAAACTGGGCTGCATATTAGGAAACTGAGTCAGTCATGAGTTGTTTATCTAGATAGACCCCCAAGGATGTATTTCTTAGGTCACTGCTTCAGAATATTTCAGGCTGTCATGCTTCTGGTCATGATGCCTTGCTAACACAAGGCACAGGGATAATTAACAGCTAACTCATAAATCAAAAGCAATATTGGAACCTAAAAGATCATTGGAGTGATACCTTCAACATTCTGAAAGAAAATTACTTTCAACTCAGAATCACAGTTTTAGACTTGTAACTTCTCAAATTTTTTCTTTCTCATGCTTTCAAGGAAAGCTACCAAGGAATATGTATTTACTAAAGCAAAGGAGTAAAGTATCTAGGATAGAGATCTAACACAGAGGAGAGATAAAGGGAATTGTGAGGAGGATGCAGAATGACAACTGTGTAGGGCAGAAACAGAAATGTAGACCAGAAAGAGAATAGAAGCTCCAGAGAAGTGGAATTGATGATTTATCTCATAACATTGCATGAAAAAAATATGCACTGAGCAACTGTTAGTTATGTGGGGTAGTGGTTATTGCCAGAAGAAACAGAATGTAGAGGAAACATTTGCCCATAGTCAAAATGTCAGTAGTACTATACTGTACTATACTGTTTTATTTAAGTGTGATTTTAGTTAAGTCAATTAGTAAGTTGGGGGGGGTGGGAGACAAATCCATATATCCAAATTGGAAATCAGCAATATCTAGCATTCATAAATCAAGAAATAGTATGGGTTAAGCCGGCCATGGTGGCACAGGACTTAATCCCAAGCCTAGAATTGGAGGCTGAGACTGGAAATCGCTTGAATCCAAGGGTTAGAGACCCACCCGGGGCAACATAGCGAGACCTAGTCCCAAAAAATAGCTGGGTGTGGTGGTGCGTGCCTGTAATCCCAGCCACCTGGGAGGCTGAGACGGGATCACTTGAGTCTGGGGTACCCCGGGCAACAAGAGTCTGCAGGGGTTCCCCAGGCAACATGGCAAGACCTAGCTTCAAAAAGTATGAGTTAAAAAAAAGATGGGGAAGGGAAATAAGATAGAGAACTACTGTTGAACACTTAATACTATTTATGCATACATAGACATTGAAAACAATTTGAAGGGAAGGGTATGGAATGAAACTATACAAGGTATGTACAGGGGTTAGCAAATAAGTTAACTTGTCAAAGTAAAACGTTTAGCCAGGACATAAAGAAATAAAAGGCTATACAAAAGTAGGTAGAAGAGCCAGGTATGGTGGCATGCACCTGTAATCCCAGTTACCTGGGAGACTGAGGCTAGGGATCATTTGAGTCCACAGGTTTGAGACTATCCTGGGCAACTTAGCCAGACCTAGTCTCAAAAAAAAAACAACCCAACCAAAAGTAGCTAGAAGACAGATTATGGATTCCTTTGAAAACTTTGCTGAGAGATTATTTGGAAGGGGTAAGGGCATGTGGAGAGGTTTCTAAGCAGAAAGGTACTTAACCTTTGTAGTGTCAATTTGGCAACAAGATACAAAATGGAATTGAAGAAGCACACAGTTACTAGGGCCTAAAAGAAACTATGTGATCTAAAACAAAAACAAAAACTGATCTTTCCAGCCTTATCTGCTGCTATCCTTGCAGTAACAGTGATCTGGTTGCTCAAATTTTGCAAGTTTACTTCTGCCTGTACACTTGCCTGTGCCCTCTGCCTGGAATGCCTTTCCCTAGACCAGATCTTAGAGCTGGTTCCTCATTAGTTCTAACTTTGAGCTCAAGCTGGGGAAGCCTTCTCTGACGAACTACAGTCCTCTTTCTCATTGTTGCTATCACATTACTTTTTATCTTTTTCATAGTATTTTGTCACTCTGAGGTTATTTATGTACAAGCTTGTGAGTCTTTCAGATTTGTGAAGGTCCCAAGGGCAGCCTTATCTGTCTTATGTTTGCTGTATTTCATGAGTATGCCTTGAACACAGCAGACACTAAACATTTATTAAACAAATTGAAAGCTAAAGGGTGAAGGTCAGGCACGGTGGCTCGTGCCTGTAAGCTTCAGCCTATGAAGCGGCCGGGGCTAGGGATCGCTGGTCGAGTCCCACCTGGGGCCGTTCCTAATTCCAAAAAAATAGCTGGGTGTGGTGGCGTGCGCCTGTAATCCCAGCTACCTGGGAAGCTGAGGCTGGGGATTGCTTAAGTCTGTGGTACCCCGGGTAACGTGAGCCTACGGTTCCACGGGCAAAAATAGGGTTCCACGGGCAAAAATAGCGAGACCTAGTCTCACCAAAAAAAAAAAAAAAAAAAAAAAAAAAGCGAAGGGATGAGATCTGTTAGCGACAGATTATGCCCAATTCTGACTTGAGACTTACTGCCCCAGCCTTGCATATATTTTCATTCTTGCATTCATTCTTCATTCACTCCATTGATTAAACCACTACTTTGCACCTAAGTGCTGAGATGAGAGAAAGGAATCAGAATTGATTCCATTCTACCCTCAAGGTGTTCGTTTGGCAGACTGACAGCAGCTAGGCTTTTCAACAGACTATAAAGGTGCAATGCCCAGGTCACTTTCCTCCAAGGACACATGGTTAGAAAACACCATCCACATGTCGGAGACCAAGCAAGCCCTGCATTAACGCCTTGCCAGCGACAAAGAAGCAGCAGATCCAGCGTGGGTCCAGAGCCAGGCCTAGAGCACTGCGGGTACCCGGCCATGCTGATAAGAACTGCCTTCCCATCTCTGGGGACCGAGGCGACCAAGGCCATTCTCCCCGCGGGCCTGGGACCCGAGCGCCGGAGTTGGAGCGTTCCGCCCGGCGGATGAGCCGGGTGTCCGCCGGTGTCGGTCGCCGGGCCCAGCCACCATCGAAGCGAGCCAGGAGATCCTCGGCAACCGTGGGGGCGGAGCCGAGTCGGGGCGGGGCTGAGCCGGGGAGGGAGGGGAGCGTGCGAGGCCGCAGCCCAGAGCCGGGAGGGCCGCGGCCACCGGAAGAGTCGCGATCGCCAGCCTTGCCGGGAGTGGGGGAGCGGAAGCGGCGGCCGCGGCGGCGCCAGGCGGCGCTGGGACCCGGGAGCGGCCGGAGAACAAGGGAGCTGGCGCCGCGGCCGGCCGGGGAGCTGGGCTGAGCGCTGGGCCGCGCCGACCGCCACCGCCGCCGCCGCCGCCGCCTGAGAGGCCCGGCCCGGCTGCCCGAGCAGGCCGCGCGCGGGCCGCCGGGCCGCCGGGCCCGAGGCCGGAGCCATGGGCGAGACCAAGATCATCTACCACCTGGACGGACAGGAGACGCCGTACCTGGTGAAGCTGCCCCTGCCCGCTGAGCGCGTCACCTTGGCGGACTTTAAGGGCGTTCTGCAACGACCAAGCTATAAGTTCTTCTTCAAGTCTATGGACGACGATTTCGGGTGAGGATGGGCCCCGCCTCACCTCCCGGGGACCCCCGGCCTCTTGGGCTTCTAGGGGCCCACTCGGCCAGTTTGGACTTCCCTTGCTACTCTGGTATCTAGCCCTACCCTGGATTGTAGGGGGCGACTGAGTTGTTTTTTTTGTTGTTGTTTGTTTTGTGGTGGTGGGGGGGGCGGCTAGTCATTTTCAGAGGCTGGGTACCAGCCCCTCTAGGGACTTTCTCTGCTCCTTGTGGGAGGCATTAGCTTCTCCTTGTTTAGGGGGACGGTCAACTTCCCAAGAGCACTCAGAGTTTCAGCCTACTACAGCTCTCTCACCTCCTCCAGGACTGGCAGCTCACATAGACACCCCTCTCCTCCACCCAGTTGCACAGCTGAAGTCCCCAACCCTCTGCTACCAAGGGAGCCACCTTTTTTTTAGCAAGACTTGGGGTGTTTAGCACTCGGCCTTTGCTGCCTTCATACTTTCAGCTCCACAACTCAGAGCCATATTTGGAATATCTTGCCTCTAAGGGCTATACTGAGGGACTTTGTACTGGGGGGAGTTGGAGTTGGGGGTGCCCAGGTGCCAGACAGTAAGCTAAGGCCTGCCGACATGGTGTTTATTTAGCTGTCTCCTGTCCCTTGTGGGAGACTCTGGATGTTGTCAAGGGAGCAGAGTGCCAGAACCTTGAGGAGGAGCCCTTACTAACACAGGTGCTGATTTCCCCCTCTGACCTGGGACCATATTCTTCCAGATAGTGGCTAAAGGGAGAGCCAAGAAAAGACCTTAGCGGGACCGAGAGGGCGGGAAGAACCTCTTGGTGTTCTCCATCTTCACTCCCTAGTGGGGTCTTCATCCAGCTGCAGGGCTTTGGACGAGCAGAGTTTAGAAGTAGTGACTTCCCCTTTAAGAGAGGATGGAATGTTGGAGCCGGGAGGTTCTGTAGCATTTGGCCTGAGAGGGGGAGTCTGACGATCCCCTCACCCCCCCCCTCAAACTCTGCTACTCTCAGGGGACTGGAGGAGGGGTGGCCCCCACTCTAGCCTGCCCCTCACTAACTGGGCGCTGGGCCTAGAGGCCTTGTAAAGAAGGCCTTCTTGGGCCCTCCAGGCCTTAAAGACCGCCTCTCCAATCCTAGCTTGAGGCCTATACAGCTCTTTGGAACTGAGGCCCCAGAGTTGAGTGAAGGGAGATATTCTATTCCCCAGTGTTCATCAGTTGGGTATCTCTCTCAGGACCCTGCCTTTGCCCCCCTCCCTACTACTTCCCAATGTTTTGCTGTCACCCTTTCTTTCTTACTGACATGTTTTGCTGTCATCTTTCTCCTGAAACTCAGGGTTTGAGAAGCCCATGAGATCGTATGTGTAAAAGTTTTGTACAGTGGGAAGTGCTGACAACTTCTAAGCTTGTTTCTGATGTTGTGGTTCTTGTCCGGGGGTAGTGTACTCTTGGTATAGTAAAGATTACCTGGCTACAGTCCAGGGACTGATGCCTCTGATTGGAAGGTTCTGAAGAGTGGTGGATTTACAAGAGATGGGATTGAGGGGTAGCCGCCTTGGTGATAAGAGACTAGAATTAGAAGAGACCAGGATTCTACCTCAGGACATGGGATAGGGGAAAATCAGCCAGAGTCCACTGTGCTAGGGCCACCCTGCGATCAGATGCCTAGAATAGGACTGTGTCTTCACCTTCCACTCATCCCTGGCTCAATGAACCTAGCCCCCGCCTCCCAAGCCTAGACCTTTTCCAGCTGCCTCCCACTCTCCCAAGGCTGCTGTCAAGTCAGGCCTAACTGCATTCAGAAGACCCTCCAATTGTATTGGCTCACTGTTGACTTGATATTGTTATTTAATTCACGCTCAGTCTCCTCACTCTTAGCTTGATCCAATCTGTAATACAAAACCATAGGTCTGATTTTCTGTTTATATTTCTATCTAACATATGTCAAAAACAAACATTTAACATTGAAGTAAGCAGTGTTCATTCTGGTACCACCCAAAGCCTTCTTGCAAGTATCTGTGGTACTTGAACCATTTTTTGCAAAATATCAGAGCAGGATGTTTTATTTTATTTTATTTTATTTTTTAAGAGACTAAGTCTTGCTATGTTGCCCAGGGTTGTCTCAAACCCATGGATTCAAGTGGTCCCCAGCCTCAGCCTCCCAGGAAACTAGTATTACAGGCGCACACCACCAGTGGTGCCCAGCTAAAGCTGGCCATTTTAAAGAGTTGAGAACAATGCCAAAAATAAAGTGGAAAAGATTGATCTTATTTTTAATTCCCCAAAGGATTGATTCCCAATTTAATCCTCAAAAGCAGGAGGTTCGTTAGGTAGGACCAGTAGAGTCACCTTGTCAGGAGGACTAATAACTGAGAAGCATATATATGTATATATACATATTTAATTTATATATTTTTATAGTACTTACAATAAGCCAGGGATTGGTGTGAAGGCTTTTCACATCTTTACTCATGTAATCCTTTTTACAGCCTATCAAGTAGGTAATAATATCTCCAGTTTATAAGGTGGAAGCTAGAACACAGGAAACTTAAATAACTTAGCCAAGATTACACCACTAGTAAGTGTCAGAGCTCAATTCAGCATCAGGCATCTGACTCCAGGGTCTAAGGCTGTAATCACATGACTGTAGCTATTGTTATCATCACCATTTTGTAGATGCATCCTTTCTTTCTGAGACTAGGTCTCGCTATTTTTGCCCATGGAACCACAGGCTCACATTGCCCAGGGTACCACAGACTCAAGCAGTCCCCAGCCTCAGCTTCCCAGGTAGCTGGGATTACAGGCATGCGCCACCACACCCAGTTATTTGTTTTGGAACTAGAAAGAATAAATCTTTTCAATACTGAGGAGGTGGTGACTGGAAGAATGGCCTTGAACCATGGGAATTGGGTCACTAACTGTTGTTTCCCTCTCCATGTCACACACTGCCTACTTCTGAGCCTCCTACTAGGAGTTCTCTTCTTCCCCTGTCTTCTCTGGGCCCACATTCTCCTTGAAATGTGGTTGAGCACTTTTGAAAGTTTGGCACTCTCCTATTTGTCCTTACACTCACCCAGCTCCTTACCAGGACCTGACACCTAAGCTCACATGTGTCCAGTGCATACATCTGCTCTTCTGACTCTGGCCATGTCCCAATTCCTGTGTCCTCCCATGGACCATCTATCAGACAGTAACCCAGGACAAGGCAGGTTCCAAGTGTTATGCTTCCTGAGGTCCATACAATGGCAAACACAGGACGGAAACCCCACTGGGCTCTTTTTTTTTTTTTTTTGCCCATGAAACTGCAGGCTCACGTTGCCCGGGGTACCAAGGACTCAAGCAATCCCCAGCCTCAGCTTCCCAGGTAGCTGGGATTACAGGTGCGCGCCACCATGCCCTGCTATTTTTTGGGGACTAGGTCTTGCTACGTGCCCCCGGCTGGACCCTGGCAGGACTCTGGCGGGACTCGAACCGCGATCCCTGGCCCCAGCTGTGGCTTCCTAGGCTGCCACCTACAGGCATGCGCCACCATGCCCAGCCTGGACTCTTAACAGGCTTTTTAATTGAAGCGCAATGAATTTGTTTGGTTCCTACCCTTAGAAACTTACCCCTAAATTAGAGTGCGTAGATCCTGCTGAAAATTAACTTTGTTGAGAGAGTGTATGAATGTTATGGAATCCTAAGCCCTTCAGCGCCACTGTGGTGGAAAGAGGCCTGTGTTAGGTCCGCCAAGGCTGCTGAAGATCAGCTGATCATTGTGTCAGCAGAACCTTGGCGACCTGTCAGTGACCTCCAAAAAGAAATGAAACATCTAGACCAGGCACGGTGGCATGGGCCTTTAATCACAGCCTGTGAAGCACAATGCCAAAACTAGGCATCGCTTGAGTCCACCGTTTGAGACCTATCCGGGCGTTCGACATCCACCCAGAGCAACATAGTGAGGCCTAGTCTCAAAAAATAACTGGGTGTGGTGGTGCATGCCTGTAATCCTAGCTACCTGGGAGGCATAGGCTGGGATCGCTTGAGTCCATGGGCCTGGGACTACCCTGGGCAACATGGCAAGACCTAGTCTCAAAAAAAAAGAAAAGAAAGAAAGAAAGAAATGAAACATCCTTAGCATAGAGCAATTGGTAGCACCTACTAGAAGTGGAAGAACTCAACAACTTCCCATCACAGGGAGCAAGTCACAGGATCCCTGCATGCATGCCCCCTCTTCCTTTGAGCCCTATTTCCCATAAGGGATTGTAAACTATGACTACCTCTACCTCTGTAATCAGATTAGCTAGTGGATCTGAGCAATCTCTCTCCCTTCTTTGCAGCCTTTTCTTCTTTTTTTTTTTTTTTTGAGACTAGGTTTTGCTACTTTTGCTCGTGGAACTGCAGGCTCACATTGTTCGGGGTACCACAGACTCAAGCAATCCCAGCCTCAGCTTCCCAGGTAGCTGGGATTACAGGTGTGCGCCTCCACACCCAGCTATTTTTTGGGACTAGGTCTCACTGTGTTGCCCCAGGCGAGACTTGAACCACGATCCCCAGTCCCAGCTGTGACTCCATAGACTGTCGTTTACAAGCATGCGCCACTATGCCTGGCTCTCCAGCCTTTTCTGCCTCTGGACTCTCTGCCATGGTTGGCCTGAACAGCATAACTTGAGCTGCTTTCTTGGGGATGGTATCATGTTGGGAATGGTGGAGGAGCCAGAGCTGGGTGAGAGGGAGGAGGACTCGGCCTTCAGTTTGGCTGTGAGTCCAAGAATGTGAGCATCACAAGGAGCCAAACTTATTCCAGGCTTTGAGAAGCGGCTCCAGGAGCAAGAGAGAAACAGGCTGCCTGGCCTCCTTCCTTGCTGTCTTCCCTCTCTGCTCACAGCTCTAAGCACATGTCTTCTTCTTACCCCTGATTATATCTTTCTAGCTCTGTACTCCTGAGGTTTTTGACACAGTCTGGGGGTCCTCAAAGTTTTCCACTCCCTTTCTTACCCCCAAACTGTGGAAAAACTAGATTTGTTGCCTCACTGCATGCTTCATGTCCAATTACATGTTGTGACCACATCCCACCCCTATCCCAATCCCTACCCCATGTCTCATTTGACTGTCTCCCCCACCACCACACAGACCTACATTTTTGGTCAAGGTATAGGGAAGGAGGTAAAATTCCACGGAAAGGATGGGTTTAGGAGTCAGAAAAGCCTGGGGCTAAATTCCAACTCCAGCATCTTCTAACTCTGAGTTAGAAGTTACCTAGCATCTCTCAGTTTTCTTATTATAAAATGAAGATTGTAATGTCTATACAGTGATACTGATTTGAAGACTATATGTTCTAACTGTAGGGAAATGATGGTTTTAGTAGATAAGAAGAAAGACTTTGAAGTCAGGCTGACCAGGATTCAAATTCTAGCTCTTCACTTACATTAGTGATATATAACCACAGTAGTTCCCCCTCATTCAAAGGGGATACATTCCAAGACCTCCGTAGAACATCTGAAATCACACAGCATCAAACCCTATGTATACTATGTTTTTTCCTATAATTAGTTGTATCATATCTTATGTATGGTAAGTTATAAATTAGGCACAGTAAGATCAGCAACAATAATAACTATTAAAATAGAACAATTGTAGCAACATACTATGACAGTTACATAGTATGGTCTTGTATCTTACTGTGTGAAATATTTTCAAACCAGTTGACCAAATGACACCACAAGTGAGGGGGGTGGGAGGGGGGGAGCTACTGAACCATAACTTTAAAAAGGGAACCTACGTAGCCCAAGTTCCATCATGTATGCATCTGTCATATGGTATTACTGAGAGTACTACCTGAAGTGATACAAGTGCTTGGTTCATAATATATGCTCAATAAATAAGAGCAATTGTTAGTATTAATTTTTATAATGACAGTGAAATATGTTTGTTCAGTAAATGTCTTTTCCCTTTCTCTTTCCTAACTTCCTTAAATTCTTCATCTATATCTCCCAGATGGATGTCAGGATTCCCAACTAAGAAGGAAAAGGCAATAATAAGCTTGGGCTTTTTCCTAGTTTCGGATCAGAAGGAAAGAGAAAAGCCAGCCTAGGAGAGAAGCGTTGGCTATATAAAGCTGGATGGGTAAAGCACACTTGAGGTTTAGAGAGTGGCTGCACTCTTAGGGGGCACTAGCTGTTTTTCAGGTATATTTTACAATCACCTGATGATGCAGGACACCCCAGGAAGTCTTTCTGGGTTGTTAAAAGTGGCCCTTAAGTGACTCCCCCTACTTCCCTTTGAGCAGGCTGGCGCTGGTGATTTGATTCCTGGATTAACGTAGAGTAGTTCCTGAAAGAGTTGGGGTTGTGAGGACACCTACATTTCTGCTCCAGAAAACTTGCTATGACACCAGCCCCCCCACCTTTCTCTCTAGGGTGGTGAAGGAGGAAATTTCAGATGACAATGCCAAGCTTCCCTGCTTCAATGGCCGAGTGGTATCCTGGGTAAGGAGTCCTTTACCTCTCTTCTGTGGGCTGGATGGAGGAAAGGCCTGGCTGAGATTGTAGCTGGTAGTTTATTGTTTGATATTTGAATCTTCCTTGAGTTTTCTAACTGAACTGTTTCTCACCCAAGATCTGATAGCCTGTGTGAATAGTAGGGGAGTGGTAAGAAGGGGGAAATGGCAGACACAGAAACACACTGGAGACAAAAATGTCCGCTTTGCCCATTAAGGCACTTTATCTTAGGTTCCCTCTGTCACTCTGATTTGATCTCTGCCTTGAACCACTGACCCTCTATCTCTGTCCCCAAACCAAATCTCTGTCTCCTAGATACGCTGTCAGCTCGGCAGTGGGTCTGCTGTTCATCTCACTGCCCTTGCATTGTCCTGGTCCACATCCCCTGCTTTGTTTTCCCCAAGCCCTCATGCCCTGCCAGAAACCAACTGTCTCCCTTTTCCCTCTGCTCCTGTGCCCCTTCTTACTCACCCATTATCTCCCCTTCAGCTGGTGTCAGCTGAGGGCTCACACCCAGATCCAGCTCCCTTCTGTGCCGACAACCCTTCAGAGCTGCCTCCACCCATGGAACGCACCGGAGGCATTGGGGACTCCCGGCCCCCATCTTTCCAGTGAGTGTGACCTGAGGGTGGGGAGGGCCCATGGGGGGGTACCTTATTAGCTCAGCTCAGGGCTGGGGGAGGGAGCCCCCAGCTTGCCCCCTCCTCCACCAAGTCCTTTCTTCCTTACAGCCCTCACGCTGGTGGGGGCAGCCAGGAGAACCTGGACAATGACACAGAGACAGACTCCTTGGTGTCTGCCCAACGGGAGCGGCCACGCCGGAGGGACGGCCCAGAGCACAGTGCGTTTTCCCTGAGCAGGACCCAGTCCCACCCCAGACCCTCCCCTCAGTTTCATGCAGCTACCTGTCTCTTTGTCCCGCTCCCTGAGCTCTGGATCTGGTCCCTTGAGACCCCGGTCTGCCCCCTCTCCTTCCTTCCCCTCTGCATCAGGCACTGTGACTTCAGCTTTCTCCATCCCCTGCAGCAGCCCGGCTAAACGGAACTGCCAAGGGGGAGCGGCGGCGAGAGCCAGGAGGCTATGATAGTTCATCCACCCTTATGAGCAGCGAGTTGGAGACCACTAGCTTCTTTGATTCAGATGAGGATGACTCCACCAGCAGGTGGGGCTTTTGTTTCATGGGTACTGTGGGTCAGGTGACCCCTGAGGACCCGTGAACCCTGAAGATGCTGGGCTTCTGGGAGGAGAGGGCTTTGTGGGGGGGATGGGGGCCTTGCAGTGCCTCTTATGGGGCAGGGCTGGGCCAGCCTGGTGGGGAACGACTGTGGGCCCCACAGGTTCAGCAGTTCCACCGAGCAGAGCAGCGCCTCACGCCTGATGAGAAGACACAAGCGGCGGCGACGGAAGCAGAAAGTTTCAAGGATTGAGCGGGTATGGGACTTGGGATGCTGGGGAGTGTGGAATGGGGTCAAGGCTTGTGATTCCTTACATGCCCTCCCC
The DNA here is from genome assembly GCA_004024945.1 of Uropsilus gracilis. Taxonomy (NCBI): domain Eukaryota; kingdom Metazoa; phylum Chordata; class Mammalia; order Eulipotyphla; family Talpidae; genus Uropsilus; species Uropsilus gracilis. Next base: position 21,011 of record PVHY01015745.1, on the reverse strand, counting down.
TTGGGTCAGTGTTTCAAGCCTTAGATGGGTGGTGTTTTGAGAACTCACCTTGGGGAGGAGCTCTGTGGGAGCAGTGAGTTCCTGCCACCACCCCTCCACCCCCTCAATGCTCAGAGCCTCTATCTATTCCAGTCCTCGTCCTTCAGCAGCATCACGGACTCCACCATGTCACTCAACATCATCACAGTTACTCTCAACATGGGTGAGTCTGGTGAAACTGCTCTCATGCACCTGCTCTTTGCCAGACACTGGGCAGCCTCAAGGAGACTAGAGAGGCACAGGATATATCCCTGCACAGTGAGCTCTCTTCCGTAGACAAAAACAGGCACATGAGCTGATTGTTTCAGTATCTCAGGGCTAGCATAGAGTTAAACACAGAGAGCTGTGGAAACATGGGAAGGCTTCCTAGAGGAAGTGATTTTTTTTTTTTTTGAGACTAGGTCTCATTATTTTTGCCCATGGAACCGCAGGCTCACGTTGCCCATGGTACCATAGACTCAAGCAATCCCCAGCCTCAGCTTCCCAGTTAACTGGGATTATAGGTGTGCACCCCTCCATGCCCAGCTATTTTTGGGGGGACTAGGTTTCGCTACATTGCCCCCGGTGGGTCTCGAACCGTGATCCTCAGTCCCAGCTGTGACTCCATAGGCTGTCACTTACAGGCACGTGCCACTGTGCCCTGTGCCCAGCAGAAGTGAGCAGTCCCATTTTTACCCTCTAATTTTTACTCTAGGACCTTTATCTCTCTTTTAATAGGTACCAAGGTATAGTTAAAAGTGTCCCAACTATAAATTTAAATCTGAAATTGAATCCTTGCTCTGCCATATACTAGCTTTGAAAAGTCATTTAAATTCCCTCTGAGAGTTGTCTACTCTGCAAAATGGGACTGAGCTCTCTCGTAGCCAGCAAGATTTAATTAAAACACATTTGAACATGCTGAACAAAGTGCCTGATTCAGGTTCAGGAAATGTTAGTGCGTATCCCTTTCTACCCTTTTCTAATAAGGGACTCAGAATTTGGATAGGAATCTTGCTCCCTTCTCAAGGCCTTATTGCTCCCTGTAGAAAAGTATAACTTCTTGGGCATCTCCATTGTGGGCCAAAGCAACGAGCGTGGTGACGGAGGCATCTACATTGGTTCTATCATGAAGGGTGGGGCCGTGGCTGCCGATGGACGCATTGAGCCAGGAGATATGCTGTTACAGGTACGTTGCCCACCTCGTGCCCCCAGGTGCTGGTGTGGATAGGGCATGGGGAGACGTGCGTACCCTTCTTAGGCTACTCATTCAAAGATCCCCTGGTGTAGGGAAGACTCCTGATCCATCTAGTCAGCATCTCTGTTCCCTTCCCCAACCCAGCTGCTTATCCTTCTCCTGGTTCTCTTTCCCAGGTAAATGAGATCAACTTTGAGAACATGAGTAATGACGATGCAGTCCGGGTGCTGCGGGAAATTGTGCACAAACCAGGGTATGGATGGGATGGGGCATTGGGGAGCACAGAGACAGCCATTTCTCATTGTCAGGCTAGGGGCTTGGTCTGGCCTCCACACATCTTGGCCTCACCAGGGATGCCCTTGCTTTCAGGCCCATTACTTTGACTGTAGCCAAGTGCTGGGACCCGAGTCCACGTGGTTGCTTCACTCTGCCTAGGAGTAAGTGGATGGGGCATTCCTAAAGCTGGTGTTTGGCATATGGGAGCCCTGTCTCTCCTTCCTTCGTTGTTACCCTGAACCGCCACACCTACCCTTTGTGCCCAGCAGTGGGCACGGCAGACAGCCTCTGACTCCTCATCCTCCCTGCAGGTGAGCCCATCCGGCCCATTGACCCTGCTGCATGGGTCTCCCACACTGCAGCCATGACCGGCACCTTCCCTGCCTACGGCATGAGCCCCTCCCTGAGCACCATCACCTCCACCAGCTCCTCCATCACCAGTTCCATTCCTGACACAGAGCGTGAGTTTCCACCCCTGTTCCCTGGATCCAGAAGACAGGGCCAGGTGGGAGATACTGAGGATGCCCACATGGAGACGCTTGCTTGAGTGCCCAAAGGGGCTGGAGAGGGAACTCAGTGCATTCCAGCTACTTCCCACTCAGCTTCCCTCGGTAGACACCTGACCCTCACTAAATAGTGTTTGCACTGAACCTGTGTGGAGCCCCCAGTGAGCCTCTGTTTCCTCTTGTCAGATGGGACTAATGATGTACAGTTCACCAGGTTCCTATGGGTTTAATAAGAGGATATAAGTGAAGAATGAATCACAATGTGTGACATTAAGTGAGCACTCATAGATGACTGCCATTTTTATCATATCACACATATGCACTGCTCAGTGCCTTCATTGACATTATTTAATTCTCTTTTCAAACATCCTTGTAAAACAGATATCAAAGTTCCTCATTTTAGGGAAGGAGAAACTGTGTGTCCAAGCAGTCATTAACTTGCTGGGCAGTGGTCTGTCTGTAACTGTCAGGTGACAGAGCAGGTAAGCACGCTCTGTCTCCCCACCCAGAGTCCCTTTCTTCCTCACCATTCTGCCTCCCACCCCCAGGCCTAGACGACTTCCACCTGTCCATCCACAGTGACATGGCAGCCATCGTAAAAGCCATGGCCTCCCCTGAATCCGGGCTGGAGGTCCGTGACCGCATGTGGCTCAAGATTACCATCCCCAATGCTTTTATCGGTGAGAGAAAAGGGTGGGGGTGACATGCTGGATTGGTAAGGAGTATGGGAGAGGGCAAGTGGGTCTCATGAACACCCTGAGTTACTCCTTTGAGCTGGAGCAGCCCCGGTCTCAAGGCCTGACTAGTCCAAGTCAGATGGGCCTCCCATCAAGTGATGACCTTGTCCTCAGGCTCAGACGTGGTGGACTGGCTGTACCACAACGTGGAAGGCTTCACTGACCGGCGGGAGGCTCGCAAGTATGCCAGCAACCTGCTGAAGGCGGGCTTTATCCGCCACACCGTCAACAAGATCACCTTCTCTGAGCAGTGCTACTATATCTTCGGTGACCTCTGCGGTAGTACGTGCCTCCCCCACCTCCTTATCCTTTCACCTGGCTGGGAGTGGGAAGATGCCCAGAGATGTGGTAGCTAACTGTGGGTGATGCAGATGAGGGGGCAGCAGAGCAGAGCCTGAGATTTCTGTAGTGGGGGCAGTACCCCTCCAACCTCTTTACCTGCTCTGCACCCCTCTCTTGGGGCTGGCATTTCCCAAGTATCTGTCCTGTGCCTGGCACCGTACTGGCTGTTTTCAAAGTATCTCTCTCTCACTCAGTCCTCATGATCTCCATCTTACCGTCATCTCAGCAAGGCCAAACAGTTTCTATCCTTGATTCCCCCCCCCACACTCAGCCTCCCAGGCAGGTTCCAGCAAGGCCAAGGTCAAGTCCACAGTCTCCTCAGACCCCTGAGGACAGGCTCTGCCTTGGGATGAGGCTAGAGAAGCTTTCAGGGCCAGATTATAGGAAACTCCAAACCATATGGAGTTTGGACTTTATCCTCAAAGAGAATAAAGCCAACTTGTGATTGTTAAGTAGGAGAGGTCTGCAGGGGACCCCCCACTCCCATCCCTCCACCTCTTTTCCTTCTGAACTTGTAGATAATATCTGAACCTGGAACTCCTCAAAGAAGACAGGACTGCTTAGGGCTGGGCACTAAAGCCCTTCCCCAGCAATCACTCCTCCCTGGGCGAGCCCTCTATGGGCTGGAATCCAAAAGCTGATTCCTAAATTGCTTAGGTTTGAGGGACTAGAGTGGCTATTCCTGCCAAGTCCCTGTGTCCTGCCTTAAGGCCGAGGGTGGGGTCCTTGGCTCTGAGTAGTAGCAGCAGCATCTGCAAAGGAGTGATAGATGTGTTGGGTTTAGGAGTCAGATAGTTTTGAGTTCAAATCTTAGCCCCATCCTTCCTGTGTGATCTTGAAAAAGTGACACAACCTCTCAGTGCTTCAGTTTTTTGCTCTATAAGATGGAGATAATAATAGTAGAATATGTCTCCTAGATCTGTTCTAAGTACGATATAAAATAATGTATATAATGCTTTTAGCACTGTATTTCACCCACAGTAAGTACTCTATAAAAGTTGTCCATTAGTCACTCATTTAATTGATTGTAAAATGAACACTTTTTTCACATTTCACTATCTGTGAAATTGGGGTGCATCTTATAATCAATTCCTTTTTTAGATTTAATCAAATGTGGTTATTATTACATCATTAGCAGAATTCAACCCTCGGCCCAAACTCCAGGGACACATAAAGTGTCTCAGGGCATCTGTGGCTTTTGCTCAGGAGACATACTTCCTTCTTGGTGGTCTCCTGGGTCTTCTGCTCATGGGCTAAGGCCACCAGAGGCCCAGCCTAAGGACATACTAACAGAATAGGCCTTTTCCTTCTCACTGGCTGAAATCTCACCTGGGACTACAACAGGCCTAAAGGGAAGCATCAAGGGCTCCCAAAGCACACAGTCACTCCTCTCAGGACAACCACCTAGAGACCAAAGTAGTTTCCTGGTCTATGGACACAAGCCAAGGCAGGCTCCTGCTTCCCACCTCCCCTTCCCCACCCCATGCTAGCTGCTGGCCTTCACAGGTTGATAGCTTGACATACAGGCTACCTCAGCCAGCTTAGAGTCCCTTCTCACCTCTTCTCCCCTGGAAGTTAGGCTAGCTCAGCAAGGGCTTGGAAGAAAGGGCTTAGTCTACCTAGCAGGTAACCTTTATGGTAATTCTCATTCTCAGAACTCTGAGACCTGGCGCAGATGGGTGCAAGCAGTGTCTCTGGCAGTTAATCAATCATAGTGGCCTTTTACATGCCTTTCCAGAGAGTTCCAGCATTGCTGAGGGCAGCCTTACCCTTAAGGGTTACACAGTTTACTGGAGAGGCTAGAGTTATGAAAAAAATCATGTTAATACAGTGAGACAAGTACTGTGAAAAACCAGACCTAACTGGGAGAGATCTTATGTTCATTCTGACATCTAATGGGTATTTTTTTAGACCTAGGTTGGGGGGGGGGGCAAAATTACACCTGTATTTCCCCAGACTGCTCTCTGCTCCTAACTAATGACCTCATCCGGGAAGGTAAGGAGATAGTTAGCTTCTCTTCTGGCTAAGTTTGGTTTGGTCTTGGGCTGGGCTCTCTCTGAACTTCACTTTCCTCACTGATGTGACTAATACTGTCTTTAAAAGGCTGTGTGAGCTGAAATACTTTTCTACTGTGTAGGTACCCCTGGTGGTAGCTGGTATTTCAAGCCTACCACATTCCCTTGTCTCTTACCCTCTGAGTGGAAAAAGGGGAATATTGACAAATAGTTTTGCTCCTTCTACACCACCCCTCTTGAAAGGAAATAATGCCTGAAGTTTGGTAAAGGCCTCCAGGGGACTGGAGTTGGGTGTCAGGATTTGACATTGAGCCTCTAAAGTGGTGACTCAGGGCTTTCCAGAGGAGGGTTTTCCCTGGGCCTGTCCTTGCAAGTTCTCTCCCCATCTCATAAGTGGCAGAGGATCTAAAGGAGTGAGATCCCAAGTCTGTGTCTTCTCCCTGTCAAGGGAGAGACTCCCATGGCTGGTGACCTTCCAAACACACTTAGGCTGGAGGGCTGCAGGGGGTTATGGATTGGAGAACCAGCCCATCCAACCTACCCCTGTTCTCCCCTCCACAGATATGGCTAACCTGTCCCTCCATGATCACGATGGCTCCAGTGGCGCCTCGGACCAGGACACGCTGGCCCCTTTGCCACACCCAGGGGCTGCTCCTTGGCCCATGGCTTTTCCTTACCAGTACCCACCACCTCCGCATCCCTACAATCCGCACCCAGGTTTCCCCGAGCTGGGGTACAGCTATGGTGGGGGCAGCGCCAGCAGTCAGCACAGTGAAGGTAAGGCAGAGGGGCTGTGGAAGGGGGCCCCAGGTGAGCCCCTTGCTTCCTCTGCAAGTTCTGAACCTCTTGTACCCTATCCCGGGTTGTCCCCTATAGGCAGCCGGAGCAGTGGGTCCAACCGCAGTGGCAGCGACCGGCGGAAGGAAAAGGACCCGAAGGCCGGGGACTCGAAGTCTGGTGGCAGTGGCAGTGAGTCAGATCATACAACTCGAAGCAGCCTGCGGGGGCCACGGGAGCGAGCACCCAGTGAGCGCTCAGGTCCAGCAGCCAGTGAGCACAGCCACCGAAGTCACCACTCACTGGCCAGTAGCCTGCGCAGCCACCACACTCACCCAAGCTACGGCCCCCCTGGTGTGCCCCCTCTCTACGGCCCCCCCATGCTGATGATGCCCCCACCACCCGCAGCCATGGGGCCCCCAGGAGCCCCTCCGGGCCGCGACCTGGCCTCCGTGCCCCCCGAACTGACCGCCAGCAGACAGTCTTTCCGCATGGCCATGGGAAACCCCAGTGAGTTCTTTGTGGATGTGATGTGAGCAGGGCCCTTCCCCCACTTCCATCCCACCCCCACCCCTGCGGCTGCGACCCTCTCTCCATCTGTCCTATCTTTTTTACTTTGTCTGGTACCTGAAAGGGAAATAAATGGAACTAAATCCAGGCGCTCTAACTGCTAGCTGGGCGCAGCGAGGATGGGGTGCACCCACTGATCGCTGCTGCAGCCTCTAACCTGCCACTCGCCCCAGTTTGTGTCCTCTGCCAACTAACAGCTGTGCAGGATATCCCAGGATATTTTCTGTCCTGGGACCAGTTTGCTGGTGCTGCTCCTTACACCCCTTTCCCCACACACACGTCAGAGTTGACCCCAATGAGCCTTTATCCCTGCCTTTCTCCTACTCAGTCCCCTTCACCATGCATTCGGCTACATCTTCCTTCTATTAACCCATCCCCTCAAGCATGTGTGCCAATCTCTTGACTTTCCCTCACAATAGAGCAAAAAAATACTTGTTTTCTCTCCTTCTCCTCCTAATCACCTGCTCCCCCTCAGTCCCGAATCCTAGAGCTGCAGTCACCTCTAACATCCCTCCATGCTACCTTGCCTGGATTTGGCCCTTACCAGAAGCCTAAAACTCAGTTGCCTGAGCTTGCTAGTGGCTTTCAGGGAGTTCTGGGCTCCGTCCCCATCCCATGCCTCTGTCTGCTGGTTCCTTCAGACCCCTAATCCTACTAATCAGCAGGCTCATCTCACCTCTGGGCCTGAAACATTTCTTTTCTTTCTTTTTTTCCTCCCCCAATTTTTCCTGGGCCTGGAGCAGCCAAGAATTTCGGGCTGTTTGACTTTCTGTGAGCCCCCAGCAAGGGAGGCCCAGCCTCGGAGGAGACCAGGAACCCTGCTTCAGCAGCCCCTCAGGGCTTCCCAAGGATATTCAGCCCCCACACCCACACTTCAGCATGTTGAGTCACTAGGCTTCTGGGGAGGACCCCAATCTCTCATCCATCTGTGAGACTCTATTCCCCTTTCCAGAGAGTGCCTGCTGTTCATTAGCTCTCCTGCTCTCTCACGTGGGTACACATGCACGCACACACGTGCCTATGCAAATTTGCTTAATTCCCAGGGCTGGTCCCTGCTCAGAGGGCTGGACCCTCTCAGTCCTCTCCCAGGTAATGGGGCTGGTCCCCTGACTTCCCTCTTCCCTTCCTCAGATCCTCAAGCCTTTCACATATCCCCCTCATCGTCCTAACAAGAGAAAAGCTCATAAGCTGGGTCTCAGCCTAGACTCAGCAGAGGATTCCCCAGAAAACGAACAGGTATTCTCACCTGTGTGCTACCCCTCACGTATCTCCTTCCCTCTTTTCACAGTTGCCATGTTGGCCCAGAGCAAGATTGGGCAGGGGGACTTGTGGGACTTTCAGATAGAGTGCATGTTTTCTTTTTTACTTTATTTTCCACTTTGAACAACTTGTGACTTTCTCTTTAAGCCTCTTCTATAAATTCTGACTTATCTAGGCTCCCATATTGTCAGGACTGGGGTACAAATGTGAGATGAAGTCCTAACCAAAATTTTGGCATTCATTCATTTAACAAATATTTCCTGGGTTTTGGGTGAGTGAGGGCTGTGTTGGAAGTATGACTCAGTTTTACCTGTTTTCTAGGATCTCTGGATTTGCTCCCAAACCAGATCATGGCTTCCTCTATAGGGCTGCCCACTGTTTTCCTCTTTCTCTGACTCTGCCAGACTCTCTTGAGAAATACTCCACTATTGCTCATGCCTCCAGTATTGGTGCTCCCAATGTTCTATCTCTAGTTCACTCTCTCCTCTCTGTTTACTCCCCAAATAGTGTCATCCACCCTTATGTCCTCACCTGTCACTGACATGCAGTTGACCCCTAGTATATATATTTCCAGTCCTAATTCCCTCCAATCTTTAGGTCTGTATTTTTATCACTCACTGAACATCTCCTTGGCTATGTCCACAGGGATTCAACTCATTTCCTCCACCAAGTGTGGTTGTCCTGAATTCCAATCTTGGTAACCTTCATCACAACCTACATAGACTTGCCATCTAGAAACTTAACATATATGGGCTTAAAATTCCTTTCCATATCCTATTAGCGTCTTACCTCCATTCCATTACAACAATCCTTCTTGAATTTGACCCTTCCTCTCCCCTCTCCTTTAGTTCACTGGAGCATAGGATTTGAAGTCAGGTTGTTCTGGGTTTGAATCCCAACTCTGCTTTTTGATTGCGTGATAGGAGAGTTATTAAATCTCTCTGAGCCTCAGTTCCCTCATATGTAAAATGACAATAATAATACCTACCTCACAGGGTTGTTGTGAGGATTTAAATTAGATATTGTACGAGAAGTGCCTAGCACAGTGCCTGGCACACAGTAGAATAGGTGCTCAATAAATGGTAGTTATTATTATTAATTATTATTATCTATTCTAAATTGGTAAGGGTTTAGAATATGTTTGAAGATAAAGCTTTTGGAAAGGTAAAGTCGAGTGGTGGCTCAAGGATTAGAAGTGACTGTGTTCTGTCACTTAATGGCATCGGACAGTGACCACGGTTTGAGGAAGCCTGCCACATCCTGGCTTCTGGCAGGAAAATGCTAGGGACAGCAATATTTGCAACCAGGCGTGGTCCTTCTTTCCCTTCCTGCCATGAAGGGCTCCGTCATTACCAAAGAAGGCAACAGGTTATTTACAGAAAGAGAGGTATACCTGCAGAAAGAGAGGAGCCCCCGGATTTCTGGAGTTCAGGAGGGCATAGCCAAGGGTTGCCATGTGACATCTGTTTAAACACTAAGATTAACTGTTCATCAGAGGGAATTTCAAATCCCATGTCCAGTTAAATTTGACTTGCCAATAACCATTACAATTTTACGCGCTCTGGATTTAGCCGAACTACAACTACCAACTACCTTCGAGCACCTCAAAGGATGGCTAGGAGGGACTTAGGGAGGGTAGGCGGATTGTAAATTGTAAACCATGACATCTACAGGTTGTAGATGTCACTAGAAGGCACAAAGGTCCTGGCCTTGAGGAGCTTATAATCACATAGGTGTGTACAGCTGAGGTGGGACACAGACACATGCATTTAGCTAATGTCTTTCAAGTATCTCCTCACTTCCGTTCTCCTTGGGTCTTGATCTCTAGGAAAAGACTCAGGTCTGGCACAATTACAGAATAAAGCTGGGAAGAATCAGAAGTGGTCTTGGAAAACAGTAAATTTAGCACAAACACTTCTTTCAGCCAAGTGGTACGTTTGTGTGTAAAGTTTGGACAGCTTGTCCTCGGACTGGAGACAGAAAAGGCCTGCCCCAAGCCAAGGCTTAACGTGCGGGCTTCCAAATGGCTATCCTTCCAGGCTTTCCAAATAGAAACAGGAATAGAAACTGAAATAGAAACAGGAGAGACTACAATTCCCAGAGTGCTTAGCGAGGAAAAACGCTCAGAGCGTCCTATGCCCGAACGTGTATTTCGAGTAGGGCTGGCCAGGGCTCCGCCTACCCTCCCTAAGTCCCTCCTAGCCATCCTTTGAGGTGCTCGAAGGTAGTCGGTAGTTGTAGTTCGGCTAAATCCAGAGCGCGTAAAATTGTAAACGAGAAGGACGAGGGGGTTTGTGGGATTTGTAGTCTGCGCGGGAGCCGGACGCGCACGCGCAGCTGAGGCCGGGGCGGGGCCGCGGCACTGCGGTGAAAGCCGAGGCAGCGGGCAGGCGAGCAGGGGGCGGGCGGACATCTTGGGATCCGGAGAGTGGCCCGGCGGGCCGAGCAGGGGCCCGAGGACACCTGGTGAGCTTGGGATCTGGTCTTTTGGGGTGAGGGAGGACTCCTGGCCTCGTCGCCCAGCTTTGCTCTTTCCTGCACTGCGCTACGCAGAAAACTGCCCACACCCCGGGAGTGGCCTTCGCCTTCAGATCTAGGAGAGAGCTGACGGGGCGGGGGCGCCGGGGCGCGGTTGCTGGACTGGTGGGGAGCGGCGCCCTCCACCTGATCCGCCCGGCGCCTTGTTGAGAGGGAAACTCAATGGAATTTCTCCCAGGTCAGGGATCTCTCACGGCGTTCCTTTCTTGGGGTCATAATAAACCCTGCCCCTCTGTGCCACCTCTTCTCCAAGCAAGGACAATTCCATTCTCTCCTAAGGCAGTTGACATCTCCTTGTGCTGCCTCCTTGGGATGTGACAAACCTTCCACCCTGCGGTACCCCCTTCTAGTTGAGAGATACCCCTCATCTCTTCCTCAGACCTGTGACAGCCCCCGCACCCTGTGGAACCATGTTTTCCCATGATGTCCCCGGGGCGAAAAGCTTACCAGCCTCTCATGTCTTTACATCTGAATCCCAAAGCTGGCTTCTCCCCAGCTTTTCCTTATTCACTACTGTCAATCTCTCTCTGGTGCTTTTCCACTTGAAAATCTTGACCTTTGCCCTATTACAAACTCCTTGTGACCCCACCAGTACTTTTGCTGCTGTGGGCTCGCCTCTGTATATTGCCTGACTGTTGCTGCCAGTCTTTCCCCATAAATATATATTCCATCCTTGCTCTGGCCACCCACCCCCTGTGCTTCTCTGGTGCCTTGAGCACTCTTTGTGAACTTGTTTCTTTGCCCAGGGTTCTCCCTCCATTTTGCATTTCCTTTTCCAGCCTCTTTGGGACTGAGGATGAGGTGTGTCCATTACCTAAAGAGACCTCTCACAGAGTCTGGAAAACCTTGTTAGAAACAGTAATAGGCTTTATTTTCCAGTTTAGAGAGGTGTACTCAAATCCACCCCCCCATGTGAAATTAATACCAAGGCTAATCCAGGAAATCTAGAACTAAATTAAATTAACCCTCTTTCTCCTTGCAAACAGTTTAAACTAGTTTGACCCAAATAATTCGGATAATTCTGGCTTCTGCCCCTAGCTTATAGGCCCATAGGCCAGAAGGGACTTATGTTATGGCTCTGGAATCACAGAATTTTGGATAGAAAAATCTCTTAATTTTATGAACCTGCACCACTACACCAGCTTCCCCATTATTTTTATTAGACTCGGGAGCTGAGGGAGGGTCTCCTTTTTTGAAAGGGGTGGTGGTGGTTTAAAAAAAAAAAAAGCAGTGAGCAACTTGGGCTAGTAAGGTGTAGTCTGGTAGGACTGGGACTTTCTACTCTGCTCTTTTACCTGCTTATCTGACTTCCCGGGAGAGGTTAGGGCCATACTCCTTGGGTCACACTGTGCCTGTGGCCTCTCTTCTCTTCCTCCCCCACCCTGCACACCCTTTCCTGGAATGTTTAGAGTTCTCTGAGTTTAAAGAGCTGGAGCGGTCAGGCCCTACTACCTTCTCTTAAGGGTTGTGGATCCTGAGAGACTGGGTGCTCCTAAAGCTATGCCTGAGGGCCCCAGGCCTGAACCAGCTGGAGTAATTTCTACCGCCATTCCTGCAGCCTGCAGCCGCAGGCAGGCCTTCACAGTGACTCACTGACTAGAGCCTGAGAGAGTGTATTGAAAGGGTCAAAAAGGATCTGTGCTAAAACTCGACCTGTGAAGAGGGAGAGGGAACAAAAAGGGAGAGTCTGATGGCCCTAGTAGCCAAGGCCTAAATCACTCCAATTCTTTCTCCCTTCCAGTGTGGGGTAAACAGGAACTGGAGTTGGATAAGGGAGGGGCATGCCTGGGAGGGCTACAGGGTCACTTGCTGGAGAGTTGAATCTGGAAAAAAGCCCTGCCAGTGGCCTGTCTGGTTCCGTGGCTCTGAGACCTTCCCTTACCCTGCCCCCACCTGTCCTAGGTCTGTTCTCAGAGCGATGGACCGAGGAGACTGAGCTGCCACCATGATTGGAGGCTTATTCATCTATAATCACAAGGGGGAGGTGCTCATCTCCCGGGTCTACAGAGATGACATCGGGTGAGTCCCCTGGCTGAATCAGCTGTGCTCTCCCCATCCCTTCCCTCCTCCCAGCATGCAGGACCAGGTCTGTTCCTACCAGAGAACCACCCTCCACCCCTCAATGCAGCCTGAAAGCTCAGCTGATAAAGCCCAGTTCCCATTCGGTTTGGTTATATTGACCGCTGGCCGGGATCTGTGGAATGAGGTCGTCCCCACAGTCCTTTCTGCCTCCTGTTTCCCTTAGTGACAGAAATGGTTACTGGAGTTGAGTGCTTTTGCTGGGCAGGTTCATTTCTCCTTTGAGGAGGTGGCAGAGGTCTCTGGGGTGAAGTCAGTGGTCAGGCTTGAGGTACATTTAAATCTCGCTCTCAAAAGCCCTTTTCTTGGTGACAGCTTTCACCAATTCCCTTGAAAAATCTCTCCAGTCTGCCATATTCTCTCCTTTTTCTCAGGAGGAGGCAAGCTGCTGACTCAGTTGTTTCATTTCCTCTGGGCCACTCCTAGAGGAGAGCTTGTGGGCAAGCTTGAGGCTTGCTGTGGGTCACTGAGGAAAGGGCAGGGAGGCCATGCTGATTGTTCTGATCTTAGAGTGTGCCTGAAAAAGCTGCTTGTCCTGGGGCCCTCAGACCTTAACAAGGAGACCCCGTCTTACTTCTCATCCTGCCCTACCCTGCATGCTTCTGTTTTTTCCTAATGAAGGGGACATGTCCTAGTCTCAGCAGTTCTAATGCGATTAGGCTCCTTTGGTTCTTGCTGTCCTGTTTTCTTCATCAAAGAGCTTGATGGGATAGACAGACATAAAATGGAACTGTTGCAATGCCCCAGCTGCTTTGCCTCTGGTTTCTCTGCCTGTCGGGCTGGCCAGGCCTTTGCGGCTTTCTGTCCACTGGCTGGTGGTAGAGCATGTGATACAGCTGTGGCGATGCCTGGCTGGCTTGAACCTGGCTGGCTGTACCCATCTGTGCCCCCTTCTACCAAGGGGGACCTAGTTAAGCCGAGGCCAGTGTACCTACAGATCTGCATGCCTTGCTGTGCTCTTCTCCTGTTGCCTGGTGCTTGTCTTCTACCTCATGGTGTGTGCCGCCCCCCCCCCCCCAGTGTGTTGTGTCTAACCCTCTCTCTCGTTGCTGTCACTCTCCTCTTCTCGCTGGCGTCATTTCTCTCATCCCATCTCATTGGCTGTCGTAGCAATAGGTAAGCAGCCTGTCCAGCTGCCACCAAGGCACAGGTGGGTGGGGGGCCCTGCCCCCCCATCATTGTTTCTTCATCCGTTTTCATTCCCTCAGCTTGTCCTGGAATTGGATTCTGGACAAGAGTGGGGCGACCGGATCCAGGGCCCCTCAGTGCTTCTCCCTCAGTGGGTTAGACCCTTTTCTGACGTCATGCTGGCTTTGCCTTAACTTCTGGAAGAGTCAGTCTTCCCCACTGGTGGGGTCATTAGTAGGAAGACTGGAGAAGCAGCGGGGTCTCTTTCTCATATTGACCTGGTAGCAGCTGGGATCTAGCTGGGAGATGGGGGCTAGGCTGAGGAGTCAGGGGCGCACCTTTCTAAACCTGATAGAGCCCTTTATGAACGTTACCTCTTCCCTCCTGGCGCTGCCACTCGCCTCCCTGGTCGCATGTGGACTTCAGACACCAGCCCGATTATGAATTCTTCCCTAAGTAGGATTGGCGAGGGAACCACCCCTGTGATTTAGGTATTGCCTTTAGAATCTGCGTCAGATTTCAGCAGTGCAGGGAGTGGAGGCTGTTAGCCACTTTGGTAGAGCGAGGTTTGCCTGGGTGCTAAGAAGCCCACGTGCACCCTTTTCCCTTAGGAGGAATGCAGTGGATGCCTTTCGGGTCAATGTTATCCACGCCCGGCAGCAGGTGCGCAGCCCTGTCACCAACATCGCTCGCACAAGTTTCTTCCATGTTAAGCGGTCCAACATCTGGCTGGCAGCTGTCACCAAGCAGAATGTCAATGCTGCCATGGTCTTCGAATTCCTCTATAAGATGTGTGACGTAATGGCCGCCTACTTTGGCAAGATCAGCGAGGAGAACATCAAGAACAATTTTGTGCTCATATATGAGCTGCTGGATGGTGAGAGCGGTCTGGTGGTGAACCAAGGGTGGGAGTGAACCTGATGGGGCATGGCCTGGAGGTGGGAGCAGGTCTGAGGCTCAAGTGCCCTTTGAACTTCCTTTCCTGACTGACCTTTAAGCTGAAGAAGTTAGTCCAAATCCAGACCTAAAGGCTGTTAGGAAGTCAGACGCAAGTAGGCAAGCAAGTAGAGATGTAGGAAGACCAAAAAGTCTTTCAGGGGGCTAGAAAACCTGACAGCTGGTTCGTGAACATTTATGCACTTTTCCTCCTCCTTACCTTTGTGATCTGGGTCTGAGTTCACTATTGTCCTCCCAGCTTTCCACCTCTTACCACCTATACAGGCCCCTGGGGTTACTTTGTTATCTTTGTTCCTTTGCCGGGATTAAGCGAACAGTATCCTTCCACCTTCCCAGCATCTCTGCTTTTAAGCACTCAAAAGTTCATTGACCTTATGCATTGGCTTTGTGACTCTGCTGCTGATTTTCTCTACTCGAAAGAATCTGACATCTTAATTGCTTTGTTATAAAGCACAAATCTGGAGGAAATGCTACAAAGCTAGAAGACTTTGCAGCAGATGATTCCCACACTGTCTTCTGGAGCTGTGCTAGCCAGACATGTCCAGGCCTGGGAAGGTATTGGAATGAAGGAGCCATCACTATTTTTCTAGGCGCTGATGATGCCCTTCCTTTTACAGAGATCCTGGACTTTGGCTACCCACAGAACTCAGAGACAGGCGCATTGAAAACCTTCATCACCCAGCAGGGCATCAAGAGCCAGGTACTTGAATTGTACAGGTCACAGTCACAGGGGAACCTCCCTTCATCCCAGCTGGCCCCTAAACCTGGTTTGAATTGACTCATGAGCCCTCCCCTGACAGGAAATGTTGGCTTGAGCCTTCTGCCATGATTCCTGGCTTGTTTTGCTTTGTGTGGCCCTCTCCCTACCCCAGGAGCAGCTGACTCAGCATCTCTTACTGGAAATACAGCTCAAGCATTTTCTGTCTGCCCTTGGGGGAAGGGGTTGTGAGCTGCTTGTGAGGCCTGATATGCTCACCAAAGAACTTGGGCCCTCCTCTAGGATCAAGCCTCATAGCCTTCTCTTTCTTTTCTGCTTACCTCTTCCCATCTGTGCTCCCCTGCTGCTTCCTGTGGGCACCGAATTGGCCCTGTGGCTTCCAGCATCAGGTAAGCTGTCCCATCAGCTTCCACCGTTGCAGCTTTGCTCCATTTTCTCCAGGTCTTACCCCATGGGGCTTGAGGGGAAGATGGGTTACAGGATGGATATTAAAAGGCAAAGGGATGAGGAATGGATGGATGGATGGATGGATGGATGGATGGATGGATGGATGGATGGATGGATGGATGGATGGATGGATGGATGGATGGATGGATTGATGGATGGATGGATGGATGGGAGGGATAAGATAAGGTAAATGATCAAGAGATAGATGGATAGGTAGGTAGGTAGGTAGGTAGGTAGGTAGGTAGGTAGGTAGGTGGGCGGGTGTAGTAGGAGTAGATGGGGTGGGGTAGGGGGAAAGAGTGAAGCCTTTACTGTTTGTCTTTATCTCCCATGTAGACAAAAGAAGAGCAGTCCCAGATCACCAGCCAGGTGACTGGGCAGATTGGATGGCGGCGGGAAGGCATCAAGTATCGCCGGAATGAGCTCTTCCTGGATGTGCTGGAGAGTGTGAACCTCCTCATGTCCCCACAGGGTGAGAGTCCTCTTGTGATAAAAACAGAGGGGGGGGGGCAGGGCAGGATCTTGGTCCTGACTCAGCTGCCCCTATTTGTCCATCACCAGGACAGGTGCTGAGCGCCCATGTATCAGGCCGGGTGGTGATGAAGAGCTACCTGAGTGGCATGCCTGAGTGCAAGTTTGGGATGAATGACAAGATTGTCATTGAGAAGCAGGGCAAAGGCACAGCTGATGAAACAAGCAAGAGGTGCTTGAGACAGGGGAGCTGGTGGGAGAGGTGGATTTTGGAGGGCTGTGTGGGGTCTGTCTGGCAGACTTAATTTCTGCAGCAGTGCAAACTCCCCTTCCAAGGGTGTTCTTGGCTGGTTGCTTTTGGCATCTGCTTAAGAAAGTTGAGGGATTGTCCCTGTCATACTCAAAGAGTAAGCCCCTTGCTTGGTCCCCAGGACCAAGACTCTTCTGTACATACTGATGACCTCTGCCCAGTGTGCCTGAAATCATTGGGTCCTGGGTACTCAAGAGATGAATCAAAAAAATGTAATCTGGCAACCTTTCATCGCCCAAGTCTCACTCAGCCTCTGGTCGTCTCTGGGGGTGGAGTAGTCTCCCATCCCAACTCTCCCTTGCTCCTCCCCTATGCCAATGAGGAGACCTTCTGCCCCTGCTTGCAGTGGGAAGCAATCAATTGCCATCGATGACTGCACCTTCCACCAATGTGTGCGACTCAGCAAGTTTGACTCTGAACGCAGCATCAGCTTCATCCCACCAGATGGAGAATTTGAGCTCATGAGGTGCTACTGGGGTGTGAGGAGGCAGGGGGTACAACTGATAGAGATGGGGGAGAGGGAGGATAACAGGCTATGACATACCACCTTACTCTCTACCCCCAAAGGTATCGCACCACCAAGGATATCATCCTTCCTTTCCGGGTGATCCCATTGGTGCGAGAAGTGGGGCGCACCAAGCTGGAGGTCAAAGTGGTGATCAAGTCCAACTTCAAACCCTCACTACTGGCTCAGAAGATTGAGGTGAGGATGAGGGACTTGGAGAGGATGAAACACTTTCTTCTTTTTTTTTTTTTTTTGAGACTAGGTCTCGCTGTTTTTGCCTGTGAAACCGCAGGCTCACATTGCCCGGGGTACCACAGATTCAAGTAATCCCCAGCCTCAGCTTTCCAGGTAGCTGGGATTACAGGCATGCACCACCATGCCCAGCAATTTTTTTGGGACTAGGTCTCGCTGTATGCTCCCGGCGAGACTCAAACCAAGGTCCCTCGCCCCGGCCGTGGCTTCCTAGGCTGCTGCTTACAGGCATGCACCACCATGCCCAGCCTTGAAACACTTTTCTTCAAGAATAAAGGCAGCTGATGCCAGGGCTTGCCAGTTCTCTGATACCTGTGTCACTTTCAGGTGAGGATCCCAACCCCACTGAACACAAGTGGGGTGCAAGTGATCTGCATGAAGGGGAAGGCCAAGTATAAAGCCAGTGAGAACGCCATCGTGTGGAAGTGAGTCTTTCCTTCAGGAGGGCCACAATAGGGTTCATGATTTCTTGTTAAGTGTTACCTTTCATCCTCTGAGTCTCTGTTGCAGGAGGTAGGGGATGCGTGTCTGCTTCTACAAGAGTTTCTGTTTGTTATGTTACCCCTTACACCTCTGCTAGTGTATATATGCCAGTACTTGGATCCATGAATGCCTTTATCTACATGCTCTAACATTTCCCCATTTGCCTTGGTAATATCTTTTTGAAGTAGAAAAATAAGGGATAGTATGCCTTATATCTAAGTGGAAGCTACAGTCTATAGTAGTGGAAGATAAACAGGTCCAAGATTCCACAGTAAGTGGTTATCAGGGGTCTTTAGTACATTTTCTTGTCCTAACATCTCCCACAAGTTCCTGGGTACTCTTCCCCTTCCCTCACCAAAGGGCAACCACTCTTGAAACTCCCAAGGGTTCATGCTGCCCATTGCTTCTGTGTTCTCAGGATCAAGCGCATGGCAGGTATGAAGGAATCGCAAATCAGCGCAGAGATTGAGCTTCTGCCCACCAACGACAAGAAGAAATGGGCTCGGCCCCCCATTTCCATGAACTTTGAGGTATGACAGAGGAACGACCTAGAGCTTACAGCAGGGTGTGCTAGGAATAATCTTAATCATTCAGATCAACATTTGCACCTTTCTGTCTTGCAGATGAGTAAACTGAGTCCTAAAGGAGGAAAATGACATTAATTCGTAGACAGTCAACAGTACTTCATTATTTCCCTTCCTTAGTAATCCTCTTAGAATCACTGTTCACATTGTTGAAAATCTTTTGACTTCTTTTGACTTGTTCATAAAATATCTCTCTGGAAAATTTTAGATTATTTGAGTGCCAGATAAGGCACAGTTTACAGAAAATGGGCTGACTTTATACTTTAGGTTACATAGATAAAATTTCGTTCATCTCATTTTTAAGTGCATAATATTGAAAGGATAAGTACACTCCAAAGCAGTTCTTTGGTTGCTGTTTCCTGCCCATTAAAAGAATTGATTCAGGTTATCATAAGTAGGGTTGTATTGTTAGTTGCTTTTGAATATCTTTTATTTAGTAACCTCTTAAAGAACTCATTAACCCATATTCCCCTGTTTTCAGGAACTCCATAATTTAAAAACTCATTTATCAATGAGGTAGGGCAGGGTGATGGGGAGGTAGTGTTTGTGGAAGCCACAGTTTTAACTGGAGCTGTCCCTTGCCCAGGTGCCATTCGCACCCTCTGGTCTCAAGGTGCGCTACTTGAAGGTGTTCGAGCCGAAGCTGAACTACAGCGACCACGATGTCATCAAATGGGTGCGCTACATTGGCCGCAGTGGCATTTATGAGACCCGCTGCTAGCTGCTTAGCTAGCCTTGTTCCCCACCCACCCTTTTCCTCGGCTCAGGAGGGTTCCTGGCCAGTTATACATCAGTGTCTCCTCCCTGCTTTGCTGCCTTCCCTTTGCACCAGCCCCTGAATCTAGGTCTGGACCAACCATATTGCAAGTGGGACAGGTGGAGTGATCCTGGGCTCCCTGGGCTGGGTGGTTTCTGGGGCCCCTGCTCCTCCCATCTGTCTGCTCTGGCCCACTGTCAGGCTGAGTTCTGTGATCAAAGTCAGGTCAGCACCCTCTACTCCTCTACCCTGTGGCCACATCTCTCTGGAGTGGAAGCATTGACTACCCTTCACCTCAGAGCTCTCCCAAGGGTCAGTAACGGATCCCCAGCCCGCAATCCTTACTCTGCTTTGGGGTAGTGTGAGCTTCATTTTGTACACGTGTGACTTCGTTCAGTTATAAACCCAATAAACTCTGTAGAATGGAGTTACTGGCTAAGTGTTGATGTGGGAGTTACATGGGTAGGGAAACTGGTGAAACTGCTCTTCCCCTGTCTACCAGTCTTGAGTAGATTTTTCCTTTCTGAAGTCTGTCCAGGTTCCTCTCTTTCTCAGTCATAATGGCCCCTGTAGTGTCTTCTCTGAGAAAAAAGCATCCTCAAGGGTAAGCAGCCCCATCTGTTCCTGGTTCCCTGAGGGCAAAGATTTCCCTAATTCAGCCAGAGCTTTAGGGTACTTTCTAATTAGCAGGGGTTAAGGAAGGTTTGCTTTTCATATTTCCAGCCATCCTGAGAAACTAATCTCAAATTCCAGCCTCTTCCCAGTTACCCATGTTTTCCAGTGAGTGGTAAAAGATTCTTGCAAGGCATTTTACAAAAGTCCTTCCTTATATTGCCTCTTCCCTTGCTTCCATCAAAAGAATCATGTGCTAAGCTGGTACATGGGGGTGGGGGGTGGGGTTTCATAGCCTGCTGAGGTGTTAGAACAGAGAAAAGCAGATTTGCATTTGCCAGTTCCCCCTTATTTGATTTCAGCTTTTTTTTTTTTACTTAAAAATAGAGAAAACTGCAGGCAAAAGAAAAAAATAATGAACCTCTACACTGATCACCCAAAGTGGAACAGTTACACCTCACAACCAGTCCCTCAATACTACAGCCAGCCTATTCACACTTGCTAAATGTCCTACACTTTTATTTTTATACAGGTTGCATTTGAATACAAACTATGTCCTCTGTGGTTAGTTAATGCCTCCTAAGTCTCTTAAGCCATAAGTTACTCCTCAGCTCTTGCTTTGTTGAAGAAACCAGGTGGTTATGTAGTGCCCCCACAGAAAGCCTTCCTCCTATTTCCTAAGGATTGGCTATTTGTCTAGAGATGTGTTACCTTTTCTCATTTCAATTTTGGGAATGTTTACTCCCAATAGCAATGCTCAATTCAAGACGATGAATGATAATAATGTGATTTTAGGTAACAGTTTTAAAGCTGGTAGGAATAGTCACCTTAAGTGTAAAGCAGCATCATGAGGGGGGGGGTGGGATCTAACTTCCATAGGACGGAATCTGAAAAGGCTTTGACAGTTGCGAAGATTTTGGATGCAGTCTGTCTTCGGTGGAGGGTGGAAATAAATGCCAGTGAATTTGCACAAGCATTGTGGTTACTCTGCGTTTCTTGCCCTTTGGCTGATAGGCAATGCCCTGGGGTGGTAGAAGCACAGCATAATTCGAATTGTTCTGCTGAACTGTCACGAGGGAATGGAACAAATGCTGGGCACTTACAGGCAGGCCACAGGCTGAAGAAAAATCCTGTAGGGACGGGGGCCGGAATGAAACCCGCAGTCGCACAGAACCGCGCTCTAAGGGGTTTTGAGAGGGCGGGATGAGCGTGAGTCAGCAAAGCTCTAGGCCGGCTCCAAAATGGACCCGGCTGGGTAAGCAGCGGCAACATGCCTCCAGGGAGTGCACAGAATCCAGCAAGACCGCTGCGCTCTACCCATCGCCTTTCTTGAGAGGTTCCCACCCACTGGGCTACCGGTATCTTGGGACCTGATAAGCCTCGAGCTCCCCGCTGTCCCACCCCCGCCCCCGCCCCCGCCACTTCCCGGAACTCCAGCTCCGGGAATGCAGAGAACCACACATGTGGCTAGTTA
>PVHY01015744.1:0-35349 GCA_004024945.1 Uropsilus gracilis | reverse complement strand
GCTGACACCCAGGCCAATCGGCCCCCCGCAGTCATCAGCTCCTCAGTTCCCCGCTTGTACCAAAAACAAAGCCAGCCACCAGGGGACATTTCCAAGGCCGCAGTGTGCGTTGGCGGAGCTCGCCGTCCGCGGGTCGAATGGTGGCTCCGTTTCCATGAGTCTGAGGGTCCGGCTCACAGCCGTCCAGGGTGGCTGCACCCGCTTGCGTTCCCAGCGGCCGAGCAAGCGTGCTCCCTCGGCGCCGCGTCCTCGCCAGCACTTGCTGTTGCCCGCCCTTCGGCTGTGGGACGTTCTTAGCCGTGCCAGGTGGCGCCTCAGGGTGGTTTGGATGTGCGCGTGCCTGCCTGCTAGCGCTGTGCCGCCATCGGCAGCCTCGGCTCTCGCCCCTTGAAGCCCAAGGCGCTGCCAGCTGGGCCCTGCGGCCGGGCCGCCCGCTTCACAGCATGGACGCTGAGCCCGGGAGATGGCGTGGAGGGGGGGGGAGAGCTCCTTCTTCCCCACGTGTTAGGAAGCAGCGCACAGAAATGGCCTTTGGCTGGTGCCACAAGGGCCTGGGGGGGGAGGGAGGGGGGCGGGAGGGCACAGCTAAGAGAGGTGCCAACCTCGGACTCCGCCCTCGTCTCCTCAGGCCCAGAGGCCCGGCTGCCCGAGGCCCTGCTGCTGCTGCTCTGAGAGATGCTCCCGCTTCCCAGTGGTCGCCTGGGCTGCCTGGCCTGTGCCCCCGTCCCCCCTTCCCTTGGCGGCTGCTTTGGTCCCTGAAGGGGCCTCCTGAAGTGGCCTCCTTTCCTGAGCCCCTCCGGCCTGCCTTTCTCACCCACAGCCTCTCCTGCACCGTGAGTCTCCTCTTGGGCTCCTCCTTGGTGGAACTGACTTGCCCCTAAGGCACGGAGGGATGCCCTGGGCGAGGGGGAAAGGAAAAGGAAGCAGACCTGTGAGCTTTGCCTGGAACTAGCTGAGGCCACCTCCTAGCATGGAGCACTGCAAAAGCAGCGCTATTTGCAACAGACATTTCATGAGCCACAAGTTTAAGTGTTTACTCTGCCCCCTTTGAAGAAAGTTTGCTGACTCATGTACCAGGGAGATGTTACTCTAGGGTTGATGTACATCCATAAGTAATCAGGGTCTACCTTCCAATAAGATTGTACTGCTTCCCTTCTAGGGTAAGCATCACAGCACTATATTTTCAATTCCCTTTGCACATCTTTGCTATTTTGGGCACATTTTATTTTTACATACGTTAAAAATGCACAATAAATACTTCACTGCCTTCATTGAATTCTACAGTTAGCTATATTTTAGAGTGACTAAAATGATAAAAAAAATAAGTCTTCCATTTACTTTGATGCCATTTTTTCCATTATTTTTCCCCAGCTATGTTGAGATAATTGATGTTTTATACACTTGCAGTATACAATATGATTTGATACACATATATATTGTGAAATGATTACCTGAAGGTAGTTAACACATCCATCACTCCTCATTGCTACCATTATTTTCTATGTGTGATTAGAACTTTTATGATTCATACTCTCAGCAAGTTTCAAGTATGCAACACAGTTATTGTTAGCCACACTCACTATGCTGTTTATTAGTGTCTCAGGACGGACTTACTAGGCTTCGAGTTAGTACCCTCTGATCACCTTTACCCATTAATACCATACTCGCACACTGCCTACTATTCCAATAAGTTCAAATGGGAATGACACTACTGGTTACTACCATAGTCGCATGGCTAATTCCACCAATTACTATATATTGAACCATCCTTGCACCCCTGGGATAAATTCCACTTAATCATTATGTGCGATCCATTTAATGTGTTGTACAATTTTGTTTCCTAGAATTTTTTTGGAGAATTTTTATGCCCTTGCTCGTCAGAGATGTTAGTCTGTAATTTTCTTTTTTTGTTATATCCTTGCCTGGTTTTGTTATAAGTTGTAATGTTGGCCTCATAAAAGGTATTGAAAATACTCCCTTATTCCAATTTTTAAGAATATTTTAAGAAAAAATATAACTCTAAGTTCATCCTTGAACTTTTCATAAAATGTACTAGTAAAAATGGTTCTGAACTTTTGTTTTGGGGAAAGTTTTATTACTGTTTTAATTTCCATACATGTGATTGGTTTATTCAAGTTTATTTTTTCTTCTTCCAGGTTCAGTCTTGGTGGGTTGTATTGTCCTAAAATGTTATCCATTTCTTCTAGATTATTAAATGTATTGGCATATACTTGTTTATAGTAGTACAGTTTGTGTGTGTGTGTGTGTGTGTATATATATATATATAATAAATTTTTGTTTATTTTTATTCTTTTGATCACAACTTCAGTAAATGCTTTTGGGATACCTCCCCTCCTTTGTGCCCCCTCCATTCTCTCACAGCCCACTTTTCGTTGTTTGTGAGTCTGTGTTAGTCCATAAGTCTCTTTATTTCCTGTGGTGTGTTCTTTCATTGGGTGAGGGACTCTGTTCTTGGAACCAGGCGAGCCTTGATGGTAGGTTTTCACTCTTAAGTTTGCATTGGGCAGCCAGTCTATATTTATTTGTGGTCTTTCCATGCTTTCTCATTGGAGGCTGTCTTCTCCAATCTCATCTCTGTCGTTTTGCTGCTTTACCTTATGGTTCTGGCATCAGACTTAGGGGTTCTCACCCCCTACCGGTGCCGGTGAAGAAGTTTCTCTGTGGATACAGGCATCTGTGACTGGCCATTGTAGATGATCTCTGTCTCAGTTTGCAGCTTTCCTGTGGGTCTGATGCCTCCCATCTTCGACCTTCCTTTCCTCGCCCATAAAGTGGGGAGGGGCTCCTTGCTCTCCTAGAAGGCATCTCCAAAATGAGGTCTTAGTCTTCCAGACTTGGTGAGCGCATAAGTGCGCTTTGTGACATCATGTTTCCATAGTTGCTTCTCCTGTCTTGCATGCACTGGTTCTCTCTATTGTCCATCTGCTGTGTCCAACTCAGGCTCATGGACTAGATTTTTACCTGGCCCCTCACCCGTTTTATGATGGGGTTTGTGCTATATATGTTCTTCCTCTTCCTGAAGATTGGCTGGAGTGAGAGTGAAATGGAAGGGGCATTCTCCTCCCCCCACTTGTGTGCCAGTACCTCCCTGCATGGGGGTGGGGCCCAGATGGCCATGCCTGTGCTGTCCCAGTCCCCCTTCAGTTGGGGACTGGGGGCAGATGTCTCAGCCCAACTGGGCTGCAGATGGCTGCCCCATGCAACAACCATTTGCTGATGGATGGGGCTAAAACCCCACCTGGTCCCCCCTCCCAGGCTCTTCAGGCTTTGGGGGGCTACCCAAGGCCTCCCCTCCAGGCTGGAGGGGCTGTGGTCCCTCCCACGAGAATGCAGGGTGGAGGCAGCCTGGCTGACCCAGTGACAGGGAGCAGCTGGCCTGCATCCCACTGTACCCTCTGCACCAGAAGATGCAACTACCCAAGACCTCCCCTCCAAGTGCAGTCTCTCTCTCTCTCTGTTTTTTTTTTTTCTTAATTGAGGAAACATGGGCTTAAAACACTGTATAAATGATTAGGGATAATTGTCAGACCTACTAAAATATATGTTACCATCTGCCCCTCCCCACCAAAGCATCCATGGTATTTACCTTAGGCCATTGGACTCCTCCTCCTGTCTTTGCTAACCCCTCTCTCCCTCCCTTCCTCCCTCCCTCTTTCCCTTCTTCCCTCCCTCCCTCTTTCCCTTCTTCCCTCCCTCCTTTCCTGTGTCATTTACAGCATTAATTCTACAGTTCATATTTGTAGGCTTTGTTGTGGTTTGCTTTTGTTAGTTCCCTTTTTCTTTGAACACATAAAAGCAATGATTTAAAATCTCTAGTTAGT
The DNA here is from genome assembly GCA_004024945.1 of Uropsilus gracilis. Lineage (NCBI taxonomy): Eukaryota > Metazoa > Chordata > Mammalia > Eulipotyphla > Talpidae > Uropsilus > Uropsilus gracilis. Next base: position 31,507 of record PVHY01015744.1, on the reverse strand, counting down.
TCAACATTTGGCATTCTTCAGAGAGACTTTCTCTTGGTTGAGAATTTTCTGTCTTGTTTATCGGTCATTCTTATTTCTTTGTCTCATAAAGTTTTTCTCATGAAAATTGGACTTTTAAAATAATATGTGTGGCAACCCTGTATATACCTCTTTTCTTCAGAGTTTACTGTTGTTACTGTTTTAGTTTTTGCTATTCATTAGTGACTCTTCTAAACTAATTCTCTAATGCTTTCCTTCTCTTTCACATATACACTGATGTGTTTGCTTGATTAGCTTAGTGGTTAGCTAATGATTGAGTGGAGATTTCAAAGCCCCCATGGAAATCTAGTTTCCCATATTTTCCTTTTAAGTTACTTTGTCAATTAATTTTTTCGTACCATCTGTTATCACAGCCTAAGGCAACTGCCACTGATTGTTTTTGACAGATAGTCATGGGGAAAGACTATTAGTGCCAAGGGAGCCATGAGTCAAGTCCTATCAAGGCTAAGTAGAAATTTCCCAGGCACTGCCGGTCCAGTGAAGTATTGACATTTCTCTGGGAGTGGTGCTTCTGAAGAACTCCAAATCCATTCCCACTTCAGGATATTCTAGGCTGATGATTTTCACAGTAACTTCTGGGTTGTTAGCATTTAAGGCTACCGTGGAGTTGCCTAAGGGAGAAGTGGATAAGGAAAGTTAAAACACTATAAATGTCAACATTCTTACTGTGATGCAGCTGTTTTTGTGCAAATATTCCTCAGATTGTTGTAAGATTCGACTAAATTCTGGAGCCCTTTAAATAATTGATTTTAGTGAATTTTCACAATCTTCTCATTTTTATGGAGGAACTGATTTTTGGAAGTCCTTTCTCTGTCACTCACATTGATGTTACGCCAAGATACTTAGATTTAAATCCAATGAACCAGCTATGTAGGATCTATTAACTGCTAAGTATCAATAACGGGAAAAAAAATAAAAAGACTTAAATAAATGGAGAGATAGAATATCATCCTGGTTTGGAAGATTTAATATTACTAATATCACAAAAACCTAAGAGAAATTTTGTGGATTTTGATAAGCTGGTTAGAAATTTCATATGACCAGGCACAGGAAAATGAATGCACCATAAAAATTGAGTTATGATATATTCAAGATAATATAATATTAGTAAAATGATGGATCAATGAACAGAATATAAACACCAAAAATTTATACAAATAAATACCCCATACAAAAAAATATCTGCACACAAAGCTTATACTTATAGAGTAATTAGCTCCCACCAAATATAAGACATGTAAACGGACATACAGAAAAAAAATCTGTGTGATTTTATATTTTGCAATGAGATTTTATAGAAAACACAAAAATCATGACTCTCAGAGGGAAGCATGATAAATTTTACTTTATAAAATTATAAACCTTTCATCTGTAGGAGTAAAAACCTGCTAAGAAAGTTAAGACAACAGATATTCTTAGAAAAGAAATGGCTGAAACTTATTTCTAATACAAACTTAAAGCCAGAATATATGAAGAAGCTTAAAAAACTACGAAACAAAACAAATTATGTTTTAAAATGTGCAAATATTCTAACTCTTCATCAAATAACAGAGAGTTGCAAATAAGCACATGAAAAATGTTTAACATTTATCATTTGGGAAATGTACATTCAAGTTACAGTGACACAACTTTATGTAAACATTAAGACCACACAAATTTCAAAGGTGAAATTTTGGGGAGACTGTGGATTAATAGTAACTCTTATCTGCTGCTAATAGGAATGCAAAGTATTTCAGCTGCTTTGAAAAACAGTTTTACAGTTTCTTATGTTATTCATATAACTTAACAAGTAATGCAACCATCCCACCCAAGTGGGTCAAATAGTTGTGTCACATTAAAACCTGCACATGAATTTTTTGTAGCAGCTTTGCCCATAATCAGTCAAAACTGGAAAACAAGAAGTTGAATGGGTGAATGGATAAATAGGTACATTTATACATTAGAAAACTATCCCAAGATGTGCTAGACTTAATTTATGCAACACGGAGGAGTAATAAATGCATTTCTTAATTGAAAGAAGCTGGACCTCAAAGCCTTTATAATATATGTTTATATTTAATATGACCTTCTGAAAATGACAAGATACAGGAATGAGAAATAACTATTTAAAGTCCTTCAGCTACTCCTTATTCTTACAATGAATGACAAAACTCCACCTTACATAAGGCACCTCTCCTGTGTGCTATCTGTTCCAGCTACACTGGCCTTTGTTGCACTTACCATGCTTTCTGCTACCACAGAACGTTTGCACATGCTGTTTCCTTTGTCTGGAAATCCTAACTGCTTTGCCTGCTTAGCCTGAGTCCCAGTTAACTTTGTGCAGCTCAGCCCCATAATCAATATATTAAGGGAAAAAATATTTTCCTTTCCTGACTAGGTCAAATCTACTTATTATTTTATTCATTATTATTTTATTTTCATTGATTGGTATATTTCTTTCATAGCATTTACCATGATTGTAGCTATGTAAAGTTGTAGATATTACTTGTTCCTGCCACTTCCTAGTAAATCTTTAGAAGATGGGAACCATGTTTGTTTTCCCCTTGCTACATGCCCAGCAGAATATATATTCCCAAATAAGCATTCCAGTCAGTTTTTTTTCTTTAATGAATGAAGGCCTAATACAATATTGTGAATGAATGAATCAATGAATCAATACATGTATAATATAATATCGGTTATTGGTTTGTTGAGTGTTTTAAGAAAGATTTTATTATCATAAAAGCTTATTATCATAGCTTTTACATGTGTTTTTGGAGTAGTTCTTGCCATTCTATTTTATTTTCCTAATTCTTTTTTCCCCTAAAATGTGCGATCTGTTTCTCTGTTTACAAGGATGTTTGAAAGGTGTGCCCATTTTAAAGTCCCTACTCATCTTGGAAGATTTCCTTTTAACAGCATCTTATGTAGTTTTATTGACACGATTGTTTCCTCTTAATCTTATTGAAAGTGCAAGTTCTGTTTTCTTGAAAGTGTCACCCTTCCTGAATTTTGCTGTAAATCTGTTTCAGCATAGCCATACCTTTAGAAATGTTTTAGAAAAGATGACTTTTTTTACTAACCTTTTTTTTTTCCTTTCTTACCAATCTTTATGCCTGACATTTCTCTGACGGCATAACTGCTCAATATTTTCTAAGTGCTCAGCAAGTGGTATCTAGAATGAACATAATTACAGACTGAATGTTATGCTTGCTGGTACTGACTTGTAGCTTCATAGCAACTTAATGTGAGATCTTGCCCAGTTGTTGGTGAGGACCTTCGTTGTCTGAACATAAAAAAAAAGAAATATGTGAACCAAGTTTTCTGTTTGGTTTGTTTCTTTCATGTAGAAGAACTGCTTTAAGTTAGGGTGAACTCTCCAAGGTTCCATCCCCAGAGGAAAGAAGAAAGCCAGTTGTAGCATCTCTCACTTCTTGAGCCAAATACAAAGGTCTCCTATAACTTACTGGAAACATCACTTTCTGTCAACCTGTCAACCCGGGTTCCTTTAAAACCCTGCAGCTCACTGAAGGAACTTTCTGGTTGAGAAAAATTATCTCCATTTGTGTATTTAGATGATGAGTGATAGGATGATTCTCTAAGAATGGGGAGTTAGGTGATTCTGCTCATGTTCAGACTGCTACCTCAACTCACAGGTAACTCACAGGTAACGTTGACCTCAGTTATTTGAATAAGCATGACATTTAGTGTCTATGTATATATGCTTTTATGTGAGCATGCACATACATGTTTGTCTGTGGTGCTAGATGGATGTTTCCTCCATGCCTACACTTAAGTTCAATGTCCAACTAAGTACTAGTAAACTGGGTCAGAATTTATCTATTAGTCTTCGGATGAAAAATCAATGAGGCAGCCCACCTGAAATTGAAAATGCCACTACCTCCAGGAGTCAGACTGCATCTTATTTCGGGTTTGAATATTTAATACCACATGGTCTTAAAAGCATTTGCCCTTAATATAAGTAAGATTAGTGATCTAATAATGTGGCTAGTTTGTATATATATAAATTTACTCTTGTCCTATTTTCCTTTGTTTTTTTAAGAGTGTTTGTTCCACTTAGAAATTATAACCACGTATTTTAAAAGACAGAAAACAGAAAGTAAAAAATAAAGAAACCCTATAGATCTGCTACTTCTACCCAAAAAATGACCCAATTCATTTTATTTTATATATGCATGTTTCCTTGTTGTCCAATATTTATTATCAACCTAAGATTAAATTTTGTGTTTTGGCACAATTTTCAGGCATATCAATTATTCACTCACACTTTTATCCAATTCTGGATTATAATATCAGAAGTATAAATATGTGTGCATTACCTTAAATTTATTAAAAATGTAGGAAGTAATTTGTGCATACTTGAGGGTCTTTATATTTTGAGAAACACAAACTATGCAAACTCCCTATCCCAGGAAGAGAGATTACCTCAAGTGTGAGTGTTGAAACGTACCCCTGCTTTCTGAAAGTTCGTGTTCCACCACTTCACTTTCACAAAAGAACGGTGATAGCTCCTGTTGCAGATAACAGAAATCTGAAGAAGGTTTCCACTTTACCACAAAAAAAAAATGAAACTAGCATTTAGCATCAGTCTTACAGCAGCTGTTCTAGAGGCAGCTGTGCCTCAATCAGCAAGCATCACCCTGCTGTCTTTCCCAGAGAGCTACTTTATACCAGTTATGTATATATCTAATCATTCCTGCTTTTATCATATGTTAATTTAGGTTTGCTATATTTTGGGCAAGCTGTGATAGGTTATTGTGGGAGTCTGCAAAATTTGCTGATTTGAATTGATGGCGATTGCTTTTTTGATGTTGCCATTTCATCTTACGAAAGATTCTTCATAGGCACCTTTATGTTTGGATGGTGGGGGAAGGTGGACTTGGATCTCCAGCTCCAGTGCTGAAGTAATTCCAGACCCAGACGCCATTAGCCAAGAGAGCTTGTCGATTCTTCTAGAAGCGATGCTTAGGTCGTTGCCCCTCGTTCTTACACGTAATGCTGTTGATGCCTGTGGCAAGGACCACATGCCCCCACCGCAGGAAGTTGCTCAAGATGCCTACAGCCAACATTCGTAATGTTCCAATTGAGTTTTTTTTTATTATTATAGTGTAATGCAAACAGTTTCATCTCAATCACTCGAACAGCTCTGGCCACAAATGACACAGATGGTTAGGAGTTAGTACCTGCTTTTTCAATTGATTTAAAGTCACTTATTTTACATCAGTACTTCTTAGAGAGGAAACAAAGAAAATTTCATAAATTATTTAATTCTATGTCAAGAAAGTTTCTTATTCTTCAATGAACTATGAAGACTCATTGACATACCTTGAAGCAAAGGGATTTCTATCCCATGCTTTATCTGACAGGGGAGAAAATTAAATGTCCTTCCATTTAAATAATCATACTTACACAGGACTGGAAACAAAATGTCTACAAGCAAAGCAATGCACATCTCTAAGACAACTCTCAAGTTTTCAGTAGATTTATTGGATCTTATTTACTACATTAATATCAAAGCTCTATCTAGTGGTCAAATGAGGAACTTCTAGTTTCCAAGAAGCAGCCAAATGATAGCAAGCAACTAACTTGGAAACAGGATTTTGTATCAGATACAGGAATGTTAATAAGAATGATACATTTCAATTACAAAGTTTCCTTTCTTGATATAGAATTAAATAATTTATGAAATTTCTTTTATTGGGTTTGAATTTATTGCTGCAATTATAACATTAGAGTACATGATTAATTGCCTTAGATTGACCCAATTACTTTCCATTTTGTAGATACACAAAAATACAGATTTGTCTGGAAATACCAACTTAATTTTGCATAAAAATACTTTATCTTACAGCACTATAACTAAGCTTATACTGGTCATGGCTATTGAACTATGCTAATATTTGTAGAAAATATATTTTACAATATCCTTAAATTTTATCATTCCAGTACACAGTGATGTTTACTTCTGTGTACCCAGAATCAAAATGAGTTCTTATTTATTGTGGGGGACTAGGGCTTTAGAGAAAAAATCGACTTAACCTTTTTTTTGGTCAGTCTATGTTTTTCCTCTGAACTTTTTGGTATGTCAGCAAGAAATCAATTAAAGAATGATTACATAACATGCACCCATTTTCAGGGTACATTTTGCTGAATTATGGCAAATTCGTATACCTATGTAATGTTAAAGAACAAAGTATACATGCCATTTAATAAAATACCGACACGATGTTGTTTGTTATCTACTGTTGAATGAATCATGTCTCGGATGTGTTTGGGCTGATTTTTAAGGGTGTGAGTCTCTGTAATGGTTCCCAGCTCCATATCCCCACCTCTGCTCTGCACACCGGAATGCTTTCTGTAGCCATCTGCGTTTTCTCTAGCAGTCTGAGCCTAAGAATTTTTCAGTTCAGTGACTGGCTTAACTGCTATGTTAATCTTTTCTGCCCCCACCTCCAGCTTCTTATCCTGTGATGCCGCCATGCTTGATGTTCGCCTCTTAGTCTCCAAGACTTTATAATGGATGGCGAAGTTGACTTTATTCCAGTTGTGTCCTAATAGGTGTAGGGATCACTGCAATGGGATCTTTCGTGGGGAAGAAAGATGGGGCTTAAATCTACAAAAGGGAAACGTAGAATTTATAGTCAAGGACAGGGGGCCAGTGGATGGAAAATGACTAAGAGGAAGCATCAAGGAGAGCAGAGGCTTAGCTGATCTAACTGGGATCTTTCTGAAGACCGGCCAGCCAGCCAGGGTGACCAGATATTACCTGGGACAGTGAAGGATGAGGAATTTGATTGGCTATGCAAGGTGATCAGATACGGAAACTGAGGGGTTCTGGCTAAATTCATTCAGCAGAATTCTTGCTAAAATTGGACAATGCAGAGATAAACGTAGCAGCCCAAAAGGAAGGGCTGAGTTGAGAAAACTCAATGGAATCTGATTAAAGTTTGGTCAAGGAGAAAATTTCTGTCAATAGCTATTATCATAATCAAAATATAGAATATTCATATCGCCTCAAAATATCCATTTACACCTCTTTATATATTACCCCCTGTGATTGTACCCTTGGCCTCAGGCAGCCAATGACCTGCTATCTTTTACACCATAGATTATTCGATCTTTTTGGGTGTTTATATAAATGGAAATGTAATCTAAGCATATTTATGTGTTAGGATTCTTTTGCTAAGCATAATACTTTTGAAGGATTCTTTTGCTAAGTATAATACTTTTGAAATTTATGTAGTTGCTTAAACAGTAGTTGATTCCTTTGTTTTGTTGAGGAGTTTTCCAATGCTTCACTTTATCAAATAGTGTATTAAATAGGCATCTGAAAGTCTGCTAGGAACCTTCCTCTCTGATCAGACAAGCTACGGACCAACTTAATAATATTTTTCTTCTGCTTTCACTCCATATCGGTACCATTGTGGGAAATATGGCTTCTCGGGGTAAATCAAGTCCATTTACTGATAGAAGGACTGTAAAGGGAATACAGAACTTCATAAAGACACCCCATAAAGTTGGTGGTGCTCTCCTGGGCTCACTCCAGAGCTCTGCATGTAGGGATCGCCCTCTAAACAGCATTAGCAAAGCTTTGAGGATGGAACTAAAAGATAAATTACTACCTAGTGTCCGGACTGATCACCAGAGAGTGTATGTGAAACAACCAAATAGCATTGAAATTCTATCCCAGAAGTGCCTGGCTAGAATCTGAAACAGGAATCAAACTAAGCTGATTGTCTCCTAAAACAAAACTATCACCGTTCTCCAAAGGAGTTAAATAGAAACACAAATTTCATTAAACAGTGATGAAAATATCAGGCACACAATTCAAATTATCTGCAAACAAAAGAATCATGTATGTCTACACTTGCATGATGGAAGGTCATTAACAGCAAAAGCTGATATGACACGAAAGGTGGAATTGCTTGATCAGAACTTTAGGGCCTATATAACAAATATTCCAATAAGTGAGGGTGAACATCATGAAAATTAGGGGAAGGTAGAATAGAGAAGCAATAGAAATCACCAAGAATAAACAAATGAAAGTAATGAAGAAATAAATAACTGAAATTAAAATGCAGTCACTTTGGAAGGGCTCAACCACAGAATGGAAATGATAGAAATGTCAATTCACCATGGAGAATAAATCAGTAGAAAATCTCCAAGTCTAAAAACAAGGAGAAAAGATGGAAAATAAATGAACAACACCTTAGGGACATTAGAACAGAAACAAAAGGTCAAGCAAGGATGTCATCAGATTTCCACAATGAGAGGAGAATGTGCTGCACAGAAAAAGAAAATTAAAAACCATTGCCCAACTCTCCCCAAATTTCATGAGAGATAAGACTTTGCACTCAAGATGTTCAATCTACTTTAAATATATAGGGCTAAATCCCAAGAAATCTACATCCAGACCCATCAAAAACTACTGGTACTTGAAGACAGAAAAGAATCTTGAAGTCATACAGAGGTAAGTAGTGAGTTATTTATAGGAAAAGAATAAGTGGAAGTCAGTTGACTTATAAGGTCCCATGGGCAGAAAAGGAAGTTGCTTATGATTTTGAGGTGTTGAAAGAACACTGTTGCATCAGAGTTCTACACCAGTGAAATTACAGTTTAGGGATGAAGCTAGAATCAAAGCATCCTCCGGTGAAGAAAACAAAGAGGATTCATAACCAGCAGGACATATTTTACATAGTTACTCAAGAAAAGCTTTAAGAATAAAAGGATTTGTCCCAGAAATGAAGTTAATGTCATTTCTCTGACTTCATGCTACAGCTTTCTCTATGTTGGTGATCTTAACCTGTGTGTTTGCCTTTAAGTCAAGTTTCTTGTACAAGGCAAGTACTTGGGCTTTGCTTTAAAAAAAAAATCAGATGAGTGGTTTGGTGCTACATGCACTATGATGATAATACCTGACAGGAGTTCCTAATGTTACCTCAATTAAAAAATTAAAATGAAATACTCTGACAAAAGAGGCTACATGGAGTGGTTAGATCATTCACATCAAAAATAGTATGTTTGAATTAAAATCTCTATTGCTTGACTGTTTTCTATTTGGTCTTTTATTTTCATTTTTTAATGAGTATATTATGGTTCCATTTATCTTGTCTGTTCATATATCTTTAACTCGCCTGGTGGAATTTTTTTTTAGTAGTTGACCTAGCATTTACAATATACCTTTTATATAATTGAGTTGATCTATAATTTATACAGCTCATTATATAGTGACAGAAATTTATAATATACTATTTCTAAGCCCATCCTTCCATTCCCTGTGACATTGTTTAGCATTTCACTTTGCTCCATAAGTTTAACACATTCATTATAGTGTTTGCCTTATAGTTTTCAACCAATTAGTAATAAAAATACTTTATTTTATATCTAACTCTAAATTTCTATATGTAGACCCAAATCTTTTACTATGTCATATTCCTTCTGCTTAATAAAAAATCATTTTAATATTTTTCTGTTAAGTAGATTTGTTAATAAAGACTCCTGTTTGGAAAAATCTCTTCATTTGTGATTTATAGTTTTCAGTGTAGAATTTTCTATTAGAAGTTTTTAAGTATTTTAAAAGTGGCATTTCACATTTTTCCCATGCATCAAAATAATATCCTGAACTTTATCTCAGATTTCTTGGTGTAGAACCCAGAAAAATGTATTTCCCAGAAAATATCTTCCCATATTCCCCCTAAATGAGCTTCTAACACAGCAAGTCTGTAAGCCAGACTTCAAAGGTTTATTTTTAACCTCTTCCAGCTTTAATGACTTGTGATGTCAGATCTTTATCCCAGAACCTGTTTATGAAGTAATTTTCCAATACTGACCTGCTACCAAGAAACATTATGTGATCAAAATTTTGAAGACTTTCTTCCTACTTGATTCTGCTCGTAGAGATTAATGAAGGCTATTAATATTTAAAGGCTCTGAAAATCCTGCAGTACATAAACTTATTTAACCTAGTTTCTCCAAAACTGTTTGACTACAAAACATTTTTTATACTTATACATATCAATATTCCACAGAACAGACTTTGGTAAATGCTTCCTTTCATGCCAATGAAAAAGAGATTGAGGTTTTTGGCTCCAGAGAGGAGAATAATAAAACAAGATGGTGCTTTGGGCAATGGGCTGTGGATATTTCTGAGAAAGCTAGTATCAGGAAGTGATATGTTTATACTTCATCTCAAGTAGACTAAGTAAAACGTTCAATTTAGATGTTCAGATTAATGCCCCTAGCTGCTAAGTTTGCCTTGTTTATTGCAACTCACAGCATTTTGACTGTAAAATTGCTAACAATAGCCTGTTTTTCTTATAATGAGAGGCAATAAGTGTCTTCCCAGGTATTTTTTTAAGAAGACAGATCATTTCAATTTTAAAACACCTCTTGACATTAGACACATACTTCCATGGCTTTATGCTGTCTCTGTAAAACTCTTGATTGAAATTGGAATTGACATGAGCTGACTATTGAGACATGCGTCAATAAAACAATCAACACTGTTTCTGATGAAAGTTTCTACAAACATAGACCAGAGAAAGGAGTTTTTAAAATGCACACTAGTGAATGCTGAGTAGAAAACTCTGAGGACAACTGCAAAGAAATATTCTGAATGAGACTGATATCAGAGTATGGAATGTTAAAATTAGTAATGAAATCAATCTCAAAAAGTCAGTGACATTTTCTTCTCACGATCGATGTATTTAAATTTTTATAGATTCTAATTTTTGAAATTGTACTTTTGCAAGTTATTAAAATACAATGGGGAAAATCAGAACATCTCATAATTTTCATATACAAATGTTTACAGATTGAAAATTCAAAAATGCAAATATCTTCATTTGGTAAGAGGTTGCCTCGTATTCTGTGTGTATGATCTCAATTAGTAAGATTCACATAGAAAATTATTTAGGGGCTACTTATTCGTAACACTAAACTAAACTGCAGTTCAGAAATAGGAACTGAGCCAATACCAAACCAAATCAAAATCCAGATCAAAATAGAATATGTAACTTCTAATAGTTTCATGTATGACTTTTCATTTAATTTTCTTTTAGTAGTCTTCTAAAACAACCATCAACTTATTATTAAATGTTCAAATTAAATCTAATGATGAAAAGAGGCAATCCTGTTTTCATTCAGAAACTTAGGCAAGTGATTCTTAAGCACATCATGATGTCATAATTTGCTATTAATAATAACGTATAAGTTATTACTTAGGTGTCAAATCATTCCAAGCCCTTTACCTACATTATCACATCCAATCCTCACCGAAATCTTCCTGAAACAAATATCATACACATGTGTAAGTGAGGATATAAATTTTAAGGGATCAAGGGACATATCCTTTGTCACACTGCTAGTGATTTGCAAGAACAAGATTTGAATGATATTATCTGACAACAATTATGTTTTTAACCTCTACAGCATCAGTTCCATAATGAAGTCAATCTTCTCTCTAATAAAATTATCAAAATGTTCATTTTGTATTAAGAAAATGAAGTATGTAGATAATGAGTACATTATAACCTTTAAGGAAATGATACACTTCCCTCTGAAGAGGACATTATGGAATGAGCAGACATTTGAGAATCAGAGAGAACTGAAACGCAACCCTGCTGACTACTCGTATGATTTGTAGAACTGGTAAAAAAAAAAAGACAACATAGTTGTAGAGATGGACATCAGAAAATGACTTAACAGTGCCTGGCACACAGACTGCTTGTTCAGCAAAATGAGCATTTTCAAGATCCCCAGAAATACTGCTAATAGAGAACCACATTTATGCCCATGTTTCTCAAAGGAAAATCCTTTGGGGTCACCTATTTGTATTTTGTGGGCTCAGAATGCCACAGAGACAAGCTTGGGAAACTGATTAAAAACTAAATGCCATCTTTCTGGAGAGAGAAGACATGAATAAAGGTTTGGAAGGCAAGGAAGGAGGAAGGAAAAGCAGAGGAAAAATGCGAAACACAATTTCAGATCATTCGACAGGAGGGGGCCACCAAATGGGAGGTCTGGTAGAGGAAGAGGAAGGATAAGTGATATAGAGTTCATGCCTGAATTCAACTGAAACTTTTGACTTGACTATTTCCTCAAGATCTGCTGTAATGTTGGGACCTTTTATTCAGGCTTCAGCACTTTCATCACCAAAATAGTGAGAATGGAATTATTGACTTGGTTTCCTGACATACAGCTCAAAGACTTTTCTTGCCATCGTGACTGAATGTTTAGACCTGTTGAAGTGCTTCATTGTCAGGTCTGGGACAATTTTCACTTAGAGAGTGAAAAGAAACAGAAATCATCTCCTGAGTACCTAGCCTTCCTGAGAAATGCTATGAATACCGAGAAACCTTCAGATTCTGGATATGAAAGAATGAAGTGTTTGTAAACTTTGCAAGTAGATCCCACAGAATCTGTTATCTTAAACGGAAGCCTAATGGAACCTACTGGAATGTTTCAGCCGATGAGGTGGGTGACAGTATCTTAATGCAAAGAAAATTGTTTTCCATGCATTTCTTTAAATGGGCTATTAATTGAGAAAATTAGGAGATGTCTGAATGAATTTGAATGGACTATAATAAATGTTTATTTTGGGCAACCTGCTGATGTCTTAATCAAGAGGAAAATACGGCAAAATCTTACAGCTGAAAGAATCAAAGTTTGGAATGATTTTATTGCAGCAACATTTTCTCAAAAAATCTAATTATAATAAATGTGTATGTACTACAATATTTCTTAATAGGATAAAATGAGATCTGTTGAAAATGAAAGCGTTCAGAATGCATAGAAATGGAGCCAATTTTATAGCATTTTGCTGTTATGTATGGAAGTTTTTTATTTCGTAACCATGAGTCTTTTATTTCATAAAAGCAAACTAATTATTCCATCTCCCCACAAAAATGAAAAGAAGAAACTCGTCATCAAACCATTCCCACTCAAAATTCAAGTTGAACGCCACAGATGGGTAGTCCACCATTGTTATGAAGAGCCTGGGTTAAGCAGCCACCTGGGCGCCCTCCTGTGGGCACCTGGGAATCAGTGCACTTCCTTGAAAGCAGGAGATAAAGCAAATAAAGGTCTAAACAAAACAACATAGAGCCTGAAAGCAATTTCAACAAATTTATAGGCTTTGTTCTTCTGTCACAAACAGAAAGGGGTTAACTGCGATTTGAGGCGAGAAGGTGTGGGAAGCCAAGATGACCGCCAGCTATTTGAGCCAAATGTGCCTGTACTTACATGCAGGGGCAGTGAAGAAAATGGCACACATATCAGAGTTTGCTGGCATTCTCCATTCTTTCCTGTCAGAAATTAAATGGTGAATAACCTCTCCCCAATTATACACAATAATTACTCTTCACTAGGTGAGAGCAGTTTAGTTGGAGACTATTCAAAGAATTTTTATTGGAAAAGAGTCCTTTCAAAAATTACATGTTAACATAATAATGTCATAAAGTAGAGCATATGCTATGCTAATATCAGATAGTACCTTTTGGATACTCTTAATTAAAACCAAAGTTAAAGAGGGAGAGTGAAATATAGGCAGGTTGAGTATACTAATGCTACAGTAAAATGTTATTTAAAAAGAGTCCTTGAAATTTAAGCTGAAAAAAATGCATGGAATAGAAAAATAACTTCAATTACAAGTATTTTTCTAAACTTTGAAAAAGGATATTTTCTAAGTCTATATGCCAGTTATTTGAGTCACTTTTTAAACTAACTCGATTATTTAACTTTACCATTAATCCGTAAAGCCTCATCAGGAGAATTAAAAATTGTGTTATTAGTTGCTTCCTAAGGAAAAGGTTATTTCTGGACATTGATGAAAAGTCATGCTGAGTTGCCTCCCACCTCTGGTTCAGTCAGGTCACTACACTCAATGCATCTCACATTAGTCTACTTCCCTGCACGATAAAGGAAAGACCCGGATCTTGGATTCTAAGCCATGGACCTGTGAGCTGCCATTCATTATCTAAGTGAGTTTGTAAGTTTATATATATATATGTATATATGTATGCATGTATGCATGTATACATATGTATGTATATATACATATATAGTTTACTAAAAATGCAGTAGGATTTTTTAAAAATATTCTGTTTACTAAAAATGCAAAATCTGTGCTCACAAATTTGGTCTTGGAGTCATAGGCAAGTGAAGAAAGAAATAGTGTTTCTTTGCACAGAGTCCTTGGCCATAAGTTCCCTGTTTCTGATGATAGGAATGCCTAACTCCCGCTACAGAAAGGGAATCTTATATAGAGATTTATTTCTTGATTGGGGGGCAAGGGAATAAGGTTAGAATGTTCTTTCTTGCATCTGCTCCTTTTTAAAGCAACTTTAATTCAAAATTATCAATATGCCAGCATGGTACGTTTTTGGGTGGCCTGTTTCCTCCCCCACATTATGACCATTTGAAAACTATGAATTAATAACATGCTAATGTGGTTTCACATTACTCTCAATGGTAAAAATGAATATGCCTAAAAAGGTCACTGTTATCTCTGGTAGATAAAAAATTCTAAATGTCTCAATGTTCACAGCAAACTAAAAGGAAATCAGTGTTTTCATACAAGTTCTAATTCGCATTTGTTATTAATAAAATAGTCCAAAATGAACTTGAAAACCAGGGCAAGTTATGGCTATGTTAATGATGACACAGGTGGTTTACTGTTTAAATTGGGCAGCTGAAAGTATTCCTTTAGAAGGGAGACAGAAAATAAGAAATTTCTTATGCATTACGTGTACACTGCATTTTTCCTGGAAACACATGACTAATTAGACTTTTGTCACATTTTCCTTCACAGCATGATGGTAAACTAAAGCTCTCATTTTACTGGCACATTGTTCTCCATAGAACAAGAAGTACAGTGAACTTCAGTGAAAGTAGGTTTTGAGGCATTTATTTATACTCTGAAATATTTAAGTACTCAGTGAATAATCTCTTTTGCTAGGTGGCTAGGAGAGGAATGATGGAGAGGAGAGGAATGATTAATCCACTTAGGTACCAAGTAGTCTTGTTCTGGCTGAATTCTAGGCAGCTTGAGGTACGACTGAAAGATCTAATCCATTGATCAGTGTTACACCCATTGAAAAAAGTTGCAAAGAAAATCCCACAATGTACTTTTAATGCAGAAGTAGAACTTTGATTTATGTTCCTGTAATTTGAAACTTAAAATTATGCTAAATGAAACCACCTAGAATAAAGCCTTTTGTCTTGTTAAAAAATGCATGTAGTTTTTATTAAGTAGAAAATGATAGAAAATGAAAAGTGAGTATTTTCTGTCTTATAACCTGTCGTGTCTCTACCCAAAGATAATGTCTTTTAATAGGTCCTTTATTTCTTTCCAGAAAAAAAATATATGATTATACATTTAAATTTACAGAGATGAAATACCAAACTCTATGCTTGGCACATTTTCACGCTTGATAACATACCTTGCAAAACATTTCCATGTGTACATCAAGATCTTGAACAGCTTCATGATCCTGCATGTGTAGCCACACCATAGGTTTCTAACCAGTCTCCTTTTATAGAACATTTGTTGTTTTTATCATTATGCGGTGACAAATACGTGTGTACATATAGCTTAGCTTAATTTTAAAAATTAAATAAATTCTTAGAATTGTTTGGGTCAAGGAGCATGTGCATTCTAATTTAGTTATCTTGGTAAAGTATCACTGCTTCCCCCTTTTTTAAGTAGGTTGCATTGATTTATACTTCTACCCACAGGGTATGAAAGAATGCCCCTGCTTTCAGACCTTCCCAGCACTGCAGTTACCAGGCACTTTAACATCGACTGATCTGCTTGCTGAAAAAAAGTATTTCATAATTGTATTGTGCATTTCTTTGAGCATCTGTTCATATATTTATTGACATCACAGTTTTTGTATAAATTGTATGTTGATATCTTTTGACCCACTTTCGGATTGATTGGATTTTTTTTTCTTCCTTTTTATTTTTGAAGAGCCTTTTATAGACGATAACCACTAACCTGTCATCTGTGGTACTTCCATTCTCTCCCATTCTGTGATTTTCTTGAGATTTTTATAATGAAATGTTTTGTGATACAAAGTTTCTAAATTATTAAATCAATATACAACGGGTGAAGTGATAATGACAGGTATGAATAGAGGTACCTAGAGAAAGCAAATTAGTATGAAGAAGATCAACTAGAAAGACTTCGTAATTCTCTTCCCGCAATATTTCATCTGCCTGTTGTCAGGCATGTTATATTCTCTCTTGAATGAACTATTCCTTAAGAATATTAGATTCATCAGTATTAAGATGTTGATGAATAAATGTTAGACATATATGAAAACTGAAGCCTCAGATGTCTAGTAGTATGAATTCGCCCCCAGGAGTCTCGCATTCCTGGCCCAGCATCACACCCCAGCCCAGGCAATGGTGGGTTTTCACAGGCATAGCAAGTAATGGAAGTGGAATTCTGTTTCACACCACTCAAAAAAATCAATGCAAAATGAATTAAGGACTTCAGTGTGAAATTGTAAAATGTCTAGAAGAAAACAGAGAAAAAATACCTCCTGGAAATTGGTCATGGCAAAGATGTTTTGGGATACAACAGTAGCACAAGCAACAAAAGCAAAATTAAACAAGTATGGCTACATGAAACTGAAGAGTTTGTAGAGTAAAAAAATAATAATAACAACAATAGACACCAACGCACCTCCCCTCACCCAAAAACTGGCGAGTTATTTTCCCCACTCTGTTGGGGAAACTACGAATCACTTCATCCTTTGTTGATGGAATTTTATAATGATGATACAGGTAGAATATAACCACAAATAGCACAAGAGATAGAAACCAGGAAGTTAGTTTGAGGGAGAACAAGGACAAGGCCCCGGAGAGCCTACAAGAGGAAAACATACAGATCACAATTTGTTTCTGTGCCATCTACATGCCTCGACAAACATGGAATATGGGGGACCCCAGAATTCTCTGACTGTAGGAGAAATGGTGTCAACATTTTCACTGAGAGAACTTATTTTCAGTTCATATTTCTTAGAGGAATTGGTCATAGGAATCTTTGGATAAGGACATTAAGTGCATCACTCCTCTCCAGAGGATACTCTGTATTAAACATCCAACAAGAGCGGGCATTGTTTCTGCTTTGTGGAATGTCTAAGTCCTCACTTCGCACGCTCAGTAGATTCTTGAATGTTGTGAATTTAAGT
This sequence comes from Uropsilus gracilis, assembly GCA_004024945.1. NCBI lineage: Eukaryota > Metazoa > Chordata > Mammalia > Eulipotyphla > Talpidae > Uropsilus > Uropsilus gracilis. Next base: position 14,270 of record PVHY01015744.1, on the reverse strand, counting down.
GGAATGACATGGCCAACCATTGACCGCAGGGTAGTAGGTATAGACAAGTGGTAAGTTGCTAGGATACTATTCCATTCACAGAAATCATCACCAAGCTTCTAAATAAGGAACCCAAATGCTCCCACAAGTCAGCAATCATTTGCCTTCATTCATTCCCTTTCAATCTGTGTATTCCAGTTCAGGGTCAGGGTGGCCTGAGATTGTGCTGGCTGTTCAGGGCAGGCCCCAGCCTGCACAGAACACCCTTCCACTGCAGGGCGTGGTCACTCCCACTGGGTCCACTGAGACACGCCCAGGAACCTCAGGTGCACAGCTTTGGGATGTACAAGGAAACAAGAGTCCCCGTAGAAAATCTACAGCCATATCTGTAGAACGTGCATACACCCCTGGAAGGTGATCCCAAACAGCAATTTATTTTTCTCATCACTATGGTAACCAGAGAGTTCAATGAAACAAGATTATTTTAGGACCTGCTGTACTGCTCAACAAAAGATGCCTCCCTATTTTTGTTTTATTTTCCCATGTAGGATCCCCTCACAGGGTTCAAGATCACCAACATTGTCATTAACTGGGCCACTCTTGGCATTGCTTTTCCTTTACTTCTGTTCAATCTAGTGCTTCCTCTATCCATTCTGTCTGATACATTGAGCTCTTAGTCTATGTAATCCTTGCCCTCAAGGAGCTATAAATCTAAAGAAAACATTCAGAGACTAAGAAGTGCAAATGTGATCAACAATAAATATGGCAGATATCAGAGTCTGGAGCGCTGAGACGATGGTGCAGTTAATCCTCTAAATGCCCTCAATAATTTTGTCTAAAAACCATCAGGAAAAAAGAAAGTAAAAGTAGACTCTGGCAGCTATTTTAACCTATAGTTGATCTCTCTAAAGTAGTCACTTTCCAGACTCCTCCCTTCCTTGGGAAATTGAAATGAGGCACCGAGCATCTGTTCCCTTTGCAGTTTTTCTTACATTAGTTCAGCACAGGTTTCAACCCTGGCAGGAGGAAGCAGGTTGTTTGCAAAAACAAAAGAAGAATTGCATTTTCTCAAGAATAGCTTCAGTCTAAAAATAGAGATGATGTAGTTACCATTAGCACCTACCAGGCGCCCTTCTTGTGTGTCAGGTCTGTTCTGCTTTTATGATTCAGGAGAGAAAAATCCTAGGTGAGGAAGGTCAAGAACGTCCCACCTATTTCAGTGCCCATCGCCTACTCCCTCTTAAGCATTATCAGTTCTTCCCACAAGGGACAAGGTCATTTCTTCTGGGTCTCCATCTTCCCACAAAAGTTGTAAATAAGAGAAGGTACAGGTGTCTGGCAAGTTCCAAGCATTTCAAAACCATCAGTGGGTCCAAGGTCTGGGATTTGTCTACATCTGTAGTAGGAGTTTAAAATGTTTGAATGATGGATTATTCTTGGGAAATTTCTGTTTTTCCTTTGAAATATTGATAGATGCCTGATCCTCAAGTGAAGTAGCAATTAGCTTTAAAAAAAAGTGTCTCTGAGCTGAACTCTGAACCTCGTCAAACTTGGGAGTCAAATTATAAATTGGCCAAAATAAATTGGTCATGGCCAAATTATAAATTGCACATCACTTGCGAGAAAGTAGAGGCAAAGGAATACTCAAACTATTTTTCTCAACAAATCAAGTCCTTAACTGCTTTCAAAGGAGAGGGGATCATATCAACACGAACTGTTCAAATCCCCTCTTTTCCCACTTCAAAATGTCCCTTATCCTTTTCTACCTCAGAAAAATGACAGTTCATTTCTGTTCCAAGAAAACTCCTACACTTGTGCTTGATTTTTTTTCCTGGCTATCTCCCGTGACCAAGTCTAAATTTTGTATTTTGTAGCCTGTAGAAATTCTTTTATTTTACTCTTTTGATTTATTTCTAACAAAATACATTTCTGGCAAATGTACGGGTGGAGGCGCTTTCACATACGCTTACTGATGCCAAGTTCTGCTAGTTCCTACCTACATTCTACTGGCTCCATGGTCAAGGCAACCCTTCCTTATGCTTCCCAGAATGCTTTGAATGGGGGCGGAGGGTATCCAGAAAGGAACACTGTCTCTGCCTGACTCTTGATTTCAGTAATTGGATCTCGTTCTCTTTATAAATAATTAAAAAAAAACATAATAGTCTCCCTGATGTTTGATAGCAACCATGGAAACATTGAGGTTAACATGCCTCCTCTTGTGCAGTTTTGTGCTCCCTGAGCCCCACATTCCTTGCTCATGATTAGAGAATCTTAGCTTCCTGGCAGAGTTATTTCTAGGGTTCAATGCAATGATGTTAGTGCAATGTCCATCGCACAGCAAAGGGTTAATCACTTTCAGTCACAGTCATCTGAGGCCCATGGTTCCAAACATGAACTAATGTAACTTACTGTTTTTCTTTGAGTTTTTGATATTTAGTTAACTTTTCACTTAACTTTCTCTCTGGGCTTCTGAATTTTAAAGCTGCCAAATCGTTAGGAGGAATTAAAAATATTATATCTAATAATCAGTCTGCCTAGCTAATGGGATTTAATAAATGGATTAGACCTGTCAGCTGTTCCCTGGAGTGCACTGCTTCCTACCCAATGATGCTGAAGAATGTAGCAAATAGAAAGCTTGAAAATGCTTTCCACCAGCTAGAAAGAAACTGCAATGTAAACCTGGCCTTGAAGAAATTGAAACATGACCTAGCTCTGAACATATGTTGCAAAAGTCAATCTAGGATAAGGAAATGAACACATAGTTGTTTAGTCTGGATGTCAGACTGACTATGCACAGGAAACAGGAAAAAGCACTAACAGGAAAAAGAAATTAAAACAAAATAGTCGAAAATAATCATGACTAGAAAAGAAAACAGCTTGAAATATTTCCTTGTCTGGAAATGGATACACTTAATAGGAATAACTCATTCATGTCCAGAGGGACGAACTACTCATTTAGGGAGCCGTATTTTACTGGGATAAATTCTAAATTCCACAGTGACTTAGAGGTGAGATTCTTTTGCAAATGTCTTTTAAAATATTGACTAAATACCTTGCACTTTGAAAGTATGACCTTTACTCTTGTTCAGGAAACACGGTAGGAATAAAAGTTTCTAATGAAAGTGAGAGGGACAATTACATGACAGTGAAGATCCAGGCCTCACAACACAGGAAGACTATGAACTTGAAGCCTGTGAGAGAGTTACGGCTTTGCCCTGTATGAACTAGAGATTTGACCTACCCACTTTGGGGTCAGTTTTCTTTAATCTCCAATAGATAACTTCATCATTCATCGATATTTAATTGTCATGTTTTAGGTAAAAATGTTATTAACAATTCCATATAAACATTAACAATAATGTTAATACATATAACAATAATTAAGTTATATATAGAGACATATATATAAACAACATATACATAACATATATATGGAATTGTTAATTGCACGATTGTTAATTGTTTTTGCACGATCGAGTTAAGTCACGTGTTGTAATGAAAGACAATGACTGTGGCATAACGATCCGTGGCTATCAGCCTAGTTATGATGAGTGAGGGCATCTGGTGAAGTGGAAGCCTCTGACTGGCCAGTGAGGTTTCACTGCTTTGGTTGAAGCTATTGCCTTAAACGCTTTAGGAATAGGCCATCTTTCTGCTGCACGGAGACGTCTCGCAGGGGTTCTTGTTCTATTTTGCTGCCATTCTGACTCTGTGATTAGTTTTGTTAATAATGACTCTATCAGCGATGCATTTCATGGGCCATACAAGGTATCACTCAGCGGTTTCTAGTAAAATTTACAGTTGTAAGACCATCACCACAATCTCATTCTAGAATATTTGCATCACCCCAACTAGAAACCCCATATCCACTGATGATGAGCCTGGCCCTACGCCATAGTTATTCGATAAACGGAAGCTGAGAAAATGTGCTTTTTTTACTTAGCACATATTTTCAAGATAGATCCATGTTGCGCATCATTCCATTTTACTGCAAAATTATTTGCATTTTAAGGATCTCCTCCATTTTTTTAAATCAATTAATCCATTGATTGACATCTAGGCTGTTTCCATTGGGGGCTACTACAAATACTGTTGTTATAGACCTGCGTATATCTGTTTCTGTGTGAAGATATATTTTCTGTTTTCTTGAGCATACACTTAGTGGAATTGCTGGACATATGCTAAGTGTATGTTTAATATTTTAAGAAATGGAAACATCTTGGAGCCATACATGCTAGTGATGAAATGTTTTTGAGAAAAAAGTTATATGTCTTTATAAATTAATATTGACTTATTACAAAGTTAAAATATAAAGCAGATAATTGCACACTGCTAGCTTTGCATCTGCTGGCTCCATTAAAATTTATTTTTATAATCATTTGTACATTTTACCTTCTGCATCACTGTACTCCACTTTTGACTCAGTCTTCATAGCAAAATCAAAGTATTAAATGATCTCTATGTTTATTTTTTTTAGCTTGATGACCATTTTTCTATGACTAGTATGTGCCATAACAAGTTCTAATGGGTAGGACTTTCAAATTTTGATTATGCTCTAAAATTTAAGTCTAGTTTTATCTCTCTGATATCCTTGCCATTTGATTCACTCAAAATTCCTTTACTATACCAGAGGAACAAAAACAGAATTTTATTTTTTGTTGTCTGTTCTTATACATTAACAAAAATTACTTAAAATGACTTAACCATAATTTTCTTCAACCTCCTGTGCTGGTGACTTTAATATATTAACAGAGAACATAAAAATTAGTAAAATTTAGAATAGATTTTAGAAATTGGGCTTTTCTGGTTCTCTGTGTAATTTTTTTTAAAGTGAAAACATGATGTATGTAAATTTATGGCATTTTAATCAACAATGAATAACAATGATCTGTAACAAGTTATTCAATATTCATAAAGATGCTAGGCATTTAAATATAGAATTTTGATAATTATTACTAGAAATATTCATTATTTATATATAATAACAAGTGGGAATGTAATATACTCATTAAACTTTGAAAAAGAGAGAATATCTACTTGTTATCTCTTGATGAATAGTCAATTAAAGGCTTTTGTAAATTAATGTTATTGTTTCACACTTTATTTCCTATTTGTCTGACCCCCATCACTGAAAATAAATTTACATCAGTTTCCTTATTAAAACTTTTCACTAATGGTAAAAGTGGAGGTAAATTTATGGCAGTGGTAAGAGGACTAGATAGTATTTGAGAAAATGGTAGTGACATTAAATATACATAATTCTTCCGGTGGATTGTATAGGATATGCTCTTTATACATGTGTAAATTATTTATTTCAAAAAGTATTCTTGAAGTAATAGATAATTCCTTCCTCAGGAGTCACACTTTTCAATATATTCTAGAACCTAACAAGTTGTATCTTAAATTTTTGTTTGTTCTTATTTTACTTCCTATTTCTTCAGTGAATTTTATCTATTCAACCTCAAATAACAGCTGAGTAATTGCTCAGGATATCCTGAAATATAAGCTCATCTACACAAAAACTTTCATTATGGCCATTATTTGGGATTGTATATATTTATTTCTACACGTAAAAGGCAATAGTGAGTAAAAGATTTAAGTATCAAGATTTCTTTTTAAAAAAACTTTAAAAATACTATTAATAACTTTCAGGGGAGGTGGGTGAACTCCAGGGATACAAAGATATGAAATATATATATTTTTTATTAAAAAAAAACCTACTATCAACTTTCAGAAACTATGCATGTATGTTAAGAAAAGTTATAACATCAATTATTAGAGAATTTCATTTCTGACATATTGCTTTTTAGTATTGAAATAGTTCTGTGATTTGCTATTTCGTGGAAATAATCCTGCCCCAGACACAAGTGAAAAGACAGTTACTGAAACTGAAACATAAAGCCTCTATGAAAGGACAGGTATCATAAGGCCTGAATTCATATTAATAACATATATATAGATATATATATATATATCAGTCATAGGTCCTAAACGTATGTTGGAGAACAAGAATGTTTTGTAGTGGGAGATTATATTCTCTTGAGAGAGGAGCTCAATGTGTATCAAGTGATAAGCAAATATATTCCAGATTATTTTAGATAGTAATGAATAGTAAGAGGAAAATACACAAGATGTCACAACCTACTTTTACTCATTCTGTTTTACTCATTCATGATGTCCTACCCATTGTTTTCTGTTGCAACAGTTTTACGCTTTTCCCAATTTCAATACATTTAGTATTGTAAAATATTAAATCTTCCTTACATAAAATTTACTTTTCAACATTTACTGCATAAAGTTTTCAGTATGTTAAAAGAAGTGTTGTAGAAATTCAGCGAGTTAAATAAATTGTACAGATTACATTTTATATGCCCTTAAAATATGTAACTTCATATTGTAGGAAACATTTTTCATTGATCACAAAAGATAAGTGTAAATACAGTTTCCATTAACAGTGTCACTAATTACACATTAGAGATAAAATGTAATCTGATTTTGTTTTATATCTATTTAAATTTTTCAAAATGTTCTTATTGCATAAAAAACCATGCCTTCATACAGAGTATTTATGGAAACTCTACTGGTGTTTCATTGCTCAATTTGAAACTGTGTGAAAATGAGAAAGTACCCAAGGACCCCAAACTATAAGGGGAAAAACATATTTTGCCCAGACTAAGAGGATCTGGCCATTTGTAAGCACAAAGACAAATAAAACAATCTTATTGTGCTCAAAAATATTTAATTGGTATGGTAAGAGAAGATGGTATATTAGACTGGGGTAAGAGAAGTGTGCATAGTTGGAAATAATTGACTAGAAATAAAGAATCTAAACAGCCAGACATTCTAGCATGAGGGAGGCAGGAAATGAAAGACGTGAACAATGATATTAAAATCTTTGTCCTTGAGCAATGGATATATGGAGTTGCTATTGGAAAATTGTTGAATGAGAAGGCTTATGGGAGAAGACAAGAAGATCCAATTTACATATTTGTAGATACCCCAGAGGGGATGATGTGTACACAGATGTCAAGAGTTCAGTAGAGGAATTCATGCTTGGGATAGATTGAATTATAAGCAATAATACTAGCTGTGATTATAAATGGAATGTGTATAACTAGAAAAGAGAAAAGATCCAATATATCAACCCTGAAGTATTCCAAAGTTTATACATCAGGATGAAGAAGTTATACAAAATATGAAATATTTTGCAGTAATCCAAAAGAGAGTTATTTGAAAGCCTACTGAAAAAAGCATTTCAAAGATAACAAAGTGATCCATTGTGTTAAATACTGCAGTTAAATGCAACTGATATTTAAAGTAAGATAGTAATCACATTGGGTTTAGCAATTTAGGGGGCATTGTGAGCTCTATAAAAGCAATTTTGGTCAAGGGATAGAGTGACACTGAATTCAAGGAAAATGAGAGGAGAGAGTGTGAATCTAGACAATTGTGAGGTATCTGCTGTCAAGAGAGACAGATTAGCAGCTACACAGAGATTTTTATGTCAAGAATTTTTACATGAATTTGGAAATAAGGCAGAATAGAGGGGTAATGGTGATGCAGGTTAGAGGGGAAAATTGCTAAGAAAAGACAAGAAGGAATGACTTGGTATCTTATTAGAATGACAGCCTTTAGCTCGGTGCACCATCATTCCAGGCATTGTAACAGGAAAGAAATGGGTTTGAGATAGAATGCATCCCCACAAAATGGGGGGGAGTAGTGAAGTGCAGTGTCATTTCCTCTGACCTGACTTCATGCAGCTGCCTTGAATTACAAATTCAAGTTCGCCATGACTGGAATCTCCTGAGTTGGGGAGCTATTGGGAAGTAGGGGTGGAATTAAGCAGCTCTCCTTGGTATACAACTGAATACACACAGACTCGTGAGATCTTGCATAAGGTCTGCTGTGTACCCCACTCACTTGTTAGCAGGCAATGTTGGCCAGTTAACTTTCTCCTGCCTTTCTACTCTGCCTTTGTAAATAAGCTTTTTTCCTTTTCATTTCTCTCTTCATGTCTGCTTTTAGATTGTGTCCCATAGTCTCAAGTCCATGGGTGAGGAGTCATACCCAGGTCACACTGCTTCCCCTGGGACTGTCCTGGAACAGACTGAGATAGATATAAGAAATTGTGATGGTAGGAACTTGTGCAAAGTTTCTTCTAACTTCATTACTTTTCTCAGTCAATAGTGTGGGATCTTTCTACTTTGGTATGAAAACTTTTGGGATTAAGAGCAGGATTTTCAATGATGTGAAATATATATAAATAAATAAATTTTAAAAAAAGAGCAGGATTTTCCTTTGGTAACCTATCTGTTGTTGTTTTGATGACATGATTGTGTAATCTGATTAAATTAGATTAATTTAATTAATTGATTCAATCAATTTGATTATTTGATTACATGATTTTGGGGTTGGGATGATTTCCTTTGTGCCCCAACATAGTAAGCAAGTGATGGAGGGATGCCTTACATGGGTAGGTAATTAGGATGGGATGGTGGGGATTTTTAGAGAAAGTGGAAGATACAGTTTTCTATGAGCAATGGTGGCGAGTATGCTAGTGTCATTGCTAAGCAATAGTATGTGCCAACTTGAGAAACTCATCCAGAGTAGTTAGCACAGTTGTGTGATTTTCTGTCAGGGTATATTTCATAGGGACTTGTGAGGATAGGCAGAGAGAGTTAAATTTAACCAGACTATGGGTTTGTCAGACAAGATGGCATACAAGGAAGCAAGTGACATCCAGGAGAGTTGAGAGAATATGTATCCAAATTATTGTATTGATGGATCAGGAACTTGAATTAGATTAAGAAATAAGTTGGTAACATGACAATGGTGGTCAGTGAACATATACTTGTTTCAGTGGGATGTGTGTTCGATGAAATGAAGAGCATTGGACTTTGGGTACTGGTTCGATTAAGCTGCAACCTGTAAGTGGTAGTTGGAGAATAGAATACTTTAAAATGAGTCATTAAAGGATAACAAATACTGGGAATTCTAAGGTCTAGGGTTTGACAATGGAAATGGGTGACAGTAGTTGGAATAAAGGACATTGAAGAAAGGTTAAAATATTGGCAATATTTTAAGGATCATCGGTGTAGATGATCAGATAACCACTGTTTGACAAGAACCGTGTTAGAGTGCATGTCAGTGAGACTGCAATTAAATCTTCAAGAAATGAGGAGGAGTGCCCAGAGATATGGAGATGACTGCAACACGGAGGAAGAGTGGGTGGAATATTCTAAAAATATGTGATTCAAAATTGAGCGTTTTAGGGAAGTGGGAGGAAGAATAATCTGGAAGCAGTAAGAGGATCAAGAAGGATCCTTATAGAATTTTCAGGCCTAATAATACTAAGACTGTGGGGAAAATATGAATAGTGTTAAATGGTATCTTAAAGGAGAAATCCAAGATTCCACAACACAAGAAGTCGAGCTACCAGGAAAACTGTACAGATATAAAACCACTAAGAAACTGAACTGGTGGTTAAGTTCTACCTCTAATCACCTCTCCACGCACTTTCACCATCAATATATGCACAGAGTTGGTAGCTTTACAGGCGTTTTCAATTGATAATTATACAACTAGGTAATATCTATTCCAAAGTGTATAAATTTTACTTTGTACATGGCAAAAACAATTTTTTGCTAATAGTAATCACCTAATAGGGATAGAAGTTTACCCTACAAAATGGGAAACAGGAATTCCTATGATTGGGCTGTTACATCAAATAGTTCACGTGCTCTGAAATTATTTTCTTAGTCCAGCCTGTAGTTCTAAGGACACTTTCATAATTATTCTTATAGTTTTCATTGATATAGAAAAAATTCATCATAATTTTTTAATTATTGCTGAGGAAGTTGATAAGTCATTTATAAAATTGGCTATAATACAGGCTATGGGACAAAGATGAGAAAGAATGGCATGGTTTCAAGGGGACATGTTAGCCAAGAAGATTTGCTTTGAATTTTATTTTTTTTTTATAACAGGAGTTTCTTCAGCATGCGTAGTCTTTACAGGGAAAAAGCATATAAAGAGAGAAGTCAAAAACACATGAGGGAAGTGGTTTGGTGCTGTGCGCCTTTTGCAAACCAGAAGGGTCATTCCAGACGAGATAAGAAATCCTCTCTTGTTAACCATCCCTAGAAAACTTAGAACTGATTTGCAATGACCTTCTGAGACCGCACTGGCATCCACTGGCTTCCAATCAGACCACCTGCCTACACTCCCCCTAAATCAGAGATAGCAACCACCTGCCTACACTCCCCCTTCCTCAATGACTCTTAGACTTTAAAATGGTAATTGTCTCTCAGGTTTGTTTGTCTTCTTTGGAATTCAACAGGTCCTCACCCTGTGTCCCTATAAATGCCACTTTCTTCTGTTAGTAAGTTGTCTCATGATCCATATCTCCATTTGACTCCCGGCTATGGCTGGGCAATCTCTTCTCATCAATTCATTTCTCGTACCTTGCGTCTGGCGGCCAACAGCATGGTATCTGGATGAGATGGAGCAATATTGAACAACGAGGCATTATTCTCAAAACAGAGGTGGGAGCCTCATGCTCTGAAGCTGGGTGGGAAATATACAGGCAATTGGGAAAATAGGTAAAGAAGCAGTTTCACCTATTTCTGGATGGGCTTTGTCTACACTGCACTTCTGGTTCCTGAATGTGCTCGGCTGCTCATTTAAGCTACAGGTTTGAGAAGAGTTTCAATATTTGTTCTTAGGGGTATGTCCTAAAAAGCGACCATCACGTTGTGCAAACTAACACATTGCCCCATCTTAGAATATTCACATTTCCTTCATCAAAACAAAGAAAACGAGCATTTCCTCAAATTCATTTTGATCACCTTAAGCTCGAAGGATACCTTAGCCAGTTCTGCATCCCTAGAAGTTATATTCCATTTTATAGTTCATATGAATTATCTAAATCAAGTGTTTATTTGAGTTGCATCTATATGAAACTAACACTCAGTTTTGAAATGGCTTGAATTACAATAGTTAATTATATTTGGACTGTTGTGTAACTTTCTAACAGAATTGAAAATTTCCTGTTGAAATACTTCTAACGAAATTCTTACCCACAATAGAAATTGCTTTCATAAGAATGAGATATCTGGAGATTTTGTAACATATTCAAGTACCAATTGCTAGTACTATAATATTTATTTACTGATTGCCATCACATTTCCACATACTGTGGAACACTTAGAAACAAACATGTTTCCATTGTGTAGTTTACTTTTATTTTCTTCTTACTTCAGGGAGGGATGAAGGAATGATATTTTGAGATCTCTCAGATTGTTCTCTTTCAGTATTGTATCAACATGTTCCTTAGAAAATGAGATGGGTACATTTCCACAAGAGCAATTCCTGGGTCAAATGGTAGTTCCATTTTCGTTAGTTTGAGGGTCCTCCACACAGCTTTCCCTAATGGCTGGACAAGTTTACATTCTCAACAGCAGTATAATTGTGTTCCTTTCGCTTCACAACCCAACCAGCACTTTCTGTTGCCTGTTTTTTAGATGTGGGTCATTCTTACTCGTATCTGGTATTCTTAATGATATCACATTGTGATTTTGATTTGCATTTCCCTGATGGCTAGTGACGTTGAGCATTTTTTCATGTGCTTGTTAGCCATTTGTATTCCCTCTTTGGAGAGGTGTCTTTTTAGTTCTCCCATTTTTAACTGGTTTTTTTTGTTTGTTTGTTTTTGTTGTGTGAATTTTTTGTGGATCTTTGTTATTAGACCCTTATCACTTATATGGAGGGCAAATATTTTTTCCCCACTTGGTTGGGTTTCTTACTGTTTTGTCTGTTGTCTCTTTTGCTGTAAAAAAAACTTTTTAGTTTGATGTAATCCCAGCTGTTTATGGTTTTCTTCATTTTTTGCCTGCTATGGGTATGTCCAGAAATGGATTTTTCTACCCAAAGGAGACCTCAATGCTTGTACAAAAGGACACCTGTGCTCAGATGTTCATTGCAGCACTATTTATAAATGCAAGGGCATGGAAACCACCTAAATATCCCAAAACAGATGAATGGATGAAAAAGATGTGGTCTATATACACAATGGAATATTACTCATCAATTAAAAATGACAAATTTGATGATTTTATGATAACATAGATGTACTTAGAAGAAATCATATTAGCAGAAACAAATCAGAAAGAAAAAGATAGAAACCAAATGGTTTCAGTAATGCATGGGACATAGGAAAAATAAACAAAAAGCCAAGAGGAAAAGTGAAAACAATCTAGTAAACAAACGAAATACACAACTCAGGGAGTGGGGTTGGAGAGGGTGGGAACCCGTCAGGGAGGGAAGGCCGTAGGCGAACCCCGAGGATTACAAAGATGTGAAATTTATATATAAATAAATTATTTAATAAAATAAAAAAAGAAAATGAGATGGAATATGAATGAATTTCACAGGAGCCAGTGACAGAGTAGGAGAAAATGTATTAAGAGCTTTTTTCACTCAAAGATCATAGTGTTCATTGGAATATGAAAACTTATTTTTCAACATTTCTGTTTATTTCCTTCCATATCTTTATCTCCTCTATCTTACTCCACAGCCCTATCTACTCTTATCCTGTAGAAATTCTTGCATCTGTGTCATCTCCATTTTCACCAGAACTGCCTCCCATTAGCTTAATACTTTACACTTGGAATACTGGTGCAATCTCCTAAATGATCTCTGTCTTCTAATCACTTCATCCCTACTCACTAATCTATCTTTCTTGCAGTATCTGGGACACTATCTAAAAAAAAATCCCACAGTTCAAAAATCTTCAAGAAAAAATCTATCTTACAATCAAGTTTCTTTGTTTTGCCCAAACCTGTCTTACTGGTTTTAGTTTTAGTTTCATCTTCCCATGCAGTTTATTTTCTACCTAAATTGGTGAATGAGCCCCACCTCCCCCATCCCCAATCAACTGTAACACTCTGACTTCTGTGACTTCTTCCAAGCTTTACTCCTCATGTTTCTCAAAGGTTCCTGTCAAATCGCACTACCCTTTTTTAAGGCACATGAAGTCACAGGTGTCAGACAAAACGATTTAATACTAGGCTATTCCATTTACTACTTGTTGATCTTTTGATAGATCTTAATTAGTGTATGAGACAGTTTGTGAGAAGCATTTGAATTGTTTAAATAGAATTTAGGGGGAAAACACCATTTAAAAACATTTATCATACATGTATTGAATTTGGGTTACAAAGAAGGAAGTTGGAAAAGTAAAATATTTAAATTAATGCAAAAATCATCATCTGGGAATCTGGTAGGAATATGCAGTTTATAGATGTACAGTAACATTCTACTAAACTGAAAAATATATTTAAAATACATAGGTCCAAAAGAAATAGCTCTGCATGGGTGAGCACTAGCACATAGCCATCCCAAAAAGTTAGGAAACTATATTATCATTTTATATAACCTCTATTAGTACTCAGGGATACTGTATTTCCAAAAATATTGGTAATTATGATAAAAATCAAATTTTTGCTGATGTGTATCTAAGCACTTTTGCATAAATTATCCCATTGGATCTCACAGTGGTCTTAGGAAGTGATGCAATCATTATTGCCATTTTATGGAGAGGTTTATCTGTTCAAGTTACCCAGTCAGTTTCCTGCAGACAGAATCGAAATCTAGCCAGGCTGCCTCCAGAGCCCATATTCTTAACCACCATGCTTTTCATCCTTTGTGAGGAAAAATCAATTATTAAAGACGCTATTTATACTGGGTGTTATAAGAAACTGCTTTACGTATATGATCTAATTAATCCTATAAACAACCCGAGGTGGGTGTTAGTTATAGTTCTGAATTTCAGACAAGGAAAATGTGAATTTGTGAGGTTAACTTGCGCCATGTTACAGAGTCAGTTGATGAAGAAATCAATATTCAGATCCATCCATCCTCCAGAATTTGTATCCTGACCATATTTTCCCATTCACTCTAAATCATGGAGCAAGATCATTAAAAATAAATTAGGATGAAATCCTTCACAGTACATATAAACAAATGTTTTAGAATGCAGTAAGTAATACACTTAAGGTATTCCAATGTCAAGTTTAGGTAATGACAGAAAATAATTCTTGGAATATTCCTCACAGGATAAATTCAATAAAATAATGAAAAACCTACTAATAAAATAAAATCTGCTAGGACGAGGTTTGCCAGTGAATGTTAAATTTATATAATCAGCAGCAGAAAATGTGAGATGCAATGGAATGATTTAATCTTCATTCTTAAAATCCAAAAATATCTTGTTAAAACTAGATAAATTTTTA